>QEPC01001128.1:390730-410964 GCA_003113815.1 Sphenodon punctatus
GGGTCATACTTACCGGCGGCTGCGGGGACGCCGCGGCCGCTGGTGCTGGGGGGGGGCCTCGCCTCGCCTCGGGGGTCGCTTACTCTTTTGTTAAACAAAAAGCCAGGCTGGGCAGGGTGGGTGGGGGGTGTCCCCCCTTCCACCCGCGCAGCCTGGACTCGGGGAGGGGGTTTTTTTTTTAAACTTTTTGGCTGGGGCTTTAAAATTTTTTTACATTGCAGCCATTTTTAAATGGCTGCAATGTAAAAAAAAACGGTACCCAGAAATCCGGTACCGGGTCCGGATTACCGGGCCAAATCCGATAATGCCGGTACGCCCGATACCGGCATTATCGGATACCGGATTCTACCGGTTTCCCACCCCTAGTAATCACCTTCCATAGGTCATCTTTAGACAGCAGCATTTCCACTTTAAACTTCCACAATTGGCAGTTTACGTTGTTCAGCTTTCCTACTTAAAGTTTGAGGTCTGAGCTGCTTGCCATACTTGCTTCCCTCCCTTTCCCCTTCTGGAATTTAGGCCTTCTTACTCACAGTCAGTAGGACTCTCTGTCTGGGAGTTTTCTTTCACAGTCTGCACTGCTTCTAGTCTTCAAAATTTCCTTAAAGATGTCCTGGGCCCATAACCTATTGTAGAATTAGCTTTCTGTTGAATAACACACAGCTGACGTTTCTTCAAAACAGAACTTTACTAAGAGCTCAGAAGACATGCTTCCATACTGTACAGACTGTATGGGACAAGATGGAGGACAGAGAGAGGAGAAGAGAGGAGACAAGGAGGGGAAAAAAACCCTGTTTCATCCCCTGACCCTCCCCCTACTGGACAAGCCCCATATTGAGCTTGCAGGGATTGCAATGGGCTTTTACTTGTGACTGTTGCACAATCCAACACAGAAGACCCTCTAATTCAAACAGCAACTTCAAAAGAAATAGAGAGGCTACAGTAGTAGCTGCATATGATAAAGAAAGACATCTGTTAAACTTCTAGGTTAGTTCTTGTGATTTTTGACTCAACTTAAAAGAGGAAACACCCATAGTTTGATATGTATTTATAATTTGATTTTTGATTTTTTAAAATAGTCAAATACAAGGATATAAGGAGCTGCGTAACTGAGTCAGACCAACGGTAGCCCAGTATTGTCACAACCTGACACAGCAGCAGGGTTTCAATCAAATCCTGCTCTCCAGGATCCCCAGTAGAGGCCTCACTCAGGCATACTACTCAAGACCCACCAGGATCCCCGGTAAAGGCCTCACCCAGGCATGCTACTTGAGACCCTCCAGGATCCTCAGTAGAGGCCTTATCCAGGCATGCTTCCAGAGATCCTGAATCAGAGATGTCGGGGATTGAACTTGGGAACTTGTACATGCATTCTATCACATGAGCCACAGCTCATCTCAGAAAGCTTCAGAGATGTGGCCACCAGAAAACTGTCTCCAGCCAGCAGCTCTCAGTTCTTTCATTACAGTTGTTTTGTAGTGCTTAGACTTGGTATACCTGGCACCTGCTGCATGGGAAGGGATTGTAGTAGTGACAATGGCATGCACCAAGCTGCCACTATCGCTCATATCTAGGCAGAGAGAGAGAGAGTGACTTGCCCAAGATTACCCAGCAACTCCAGGTGTTGAATACAGATCTGTTAGTTGGCAGTGAGACTCTTTGTACTGAAGTGCTGAACCACAGCAGCTTCCATGCTTATGTTTATCCGTGCTTTTTAAAGTACCTCTGGGTGTGCTATGGCTAGGAATAATAATCTAAGGACAGAGCAATACAGTTCAGCCACTAGTCCTTTCAGGGCTTACATTACCAACCTTCTACAGAAATAAAGGGTAAAGTAAATCCCACTGAGAGAAAGCCTGCGAGATCACTTAATGGAATTTCCCTGAGAGCAACCTTAGGGAAGAAGACAACAATCAACTCATCCCCATCGCCACAGAAGGGAGGTGGTGTGCATGATATATCTTTCCAACTCTCCTACCCTTTATAATTCCCAAACTGTCTACACAGATCCAGTGCCAAGGAGATTATGATCTCCTGGAGGCAGCAGCAGAAATCTTCACAGTGACAATCAGGTTATTTGGGCCTAAATAACAAATGTACAATGTTTTTGTTTGTTTGTTTCTCAGCTAGAATCCTAGTTTAATAAGGGGCCATTTGTGGATGAGGAAATAGAAATGAATGGAAAAGAGAACTCTCAGGTGCTCTCCTCCAAACTCTACCTTGCTTTTTAATTTATCCTTTGGATTTCTCCAGTCCTACAATTCCACAGACTAGAGCCCTGTTACCTATGGCTTATCCTGTATCTCCCAGTCTCACCCCACATTAAAATGCTTTCCACACTGCAGCTGGCCATATGCTGGCAGCAACCATATTTGAGAAGAGTACAGTTATACCATAGGTTACCCCACCAGAACAGAGAGATGTTTTTTGCCATGCTGTAAGCTAACTTCAGCTGCAGCATGCACAGGGTTTCAATCACCAGTACTTGCCAATAGTGTTTTACCCTCACCGTACTGTGGAGTGTGTAAAGCAGAGGTTGGTTCTCAGACTGTAGATCCTGATCCCAGACTGTAGGGCCACTTTCAAACAGGCCTTTACTCCTGAATTAAACTGCTTCCCTTGCATTTTTATTGCTTATGTAAAATAATTAGCTCCCAAGATCCTGCTCAAGCAGTGTTAATCACCTGCATCTGTCAAGCTGAAAATCAAGGGTAATGGAGCTAAGTTGCTCATGCACATTACTGGTAATGTGACAAGGAGCTTAAACCCCTCCCACGCATTGTTGATAATGTACCAAGGCCCCAGGAGACATGGAAAGCACCTCTCTCAGCTCCTATGGTGAAAAGAGTTCATTGAAAAGAGTTTCAATGACTAGAAAGGCAGGGAGGAAATACCTGCTTACAATGAAAGCACCCCGCCGAGAGTCATGTGTTTGTTAGCTGCTAACAAACAATGCAATGCACAGTAGGATTCAATGCAGGGGAGGGAGATTTAGGGGCATGTTTGAAGGGTGATTAAGGCTGACAATGCACAACAGCTCTCCCATACAGGTAATTAAAAAGCCAGGAGAAAAGGCTTGTTTGAATGCAGCCTGAATCATGATCCCAGATTGGATCATAACAACTATGGATAGGGTTGATGATACCAAATAATTTTTACTGTCTAGGATCACAGGATTCTATTCAACAGGATAATCCTCAACCATTCAAGACAATGGGAGTTTTGCCACTGACTTCAATAGGTGGAGGATTGTGGCCCAAGACTCAAAATGGTGTTATACAGGCAAATGTTTGAAAACTCCTGGAATAAAGCTGCATGCAAGTCCCCAGTGAATTTCAAAACTAATTTAAAAGATATTTACAATCTTTGTACTGAATTGAATGAAGACTCTGACAGAAAGATGGGACGGGTTGGGAGGGGCGTGTAAAGCACAGGAAGGCAGGGCAAGTATGTGTGTATCACATTGCATTAAAGCAAGAAAAATGTTGTCGTTTTTTACAAATTTAAAGATAGACAAAAGATGACATGTTTGTCCCTCAGTGCATGCTGCCTGCCTACACAGCTTTAAGAGGCATATATAACCAACTAGTATTTTAGTTGCCTTGGCAGGCACAGGCAGCCAATCAATCTGAAGTTAATTGGCTGTGGACTAACACATTCTATATAGTTAAGGGGCAGCCTCATTCACATGTCTGTAGATTCCTTGTGTCAACCCTCTTCGTTTTAGATAACTTAGCAATTGTATCCAAGCAGCCAGCTGAGGGGGAGAGGCTCTCATCCACTACCCACTTTGGCAATGGGGCCATTTCTGTTGCCAATCTCTTCATTTATAAAATCCTTGCATGTTTGATTCATTTACTTTGCCAGCATTACTTTCATATGCTCATTGATCCTCACAGGAAAGACTGAGGTCAAACCAAAGTACATAATCCTCCTGCTGACATGCATTCAATTGGAATTATCCCAGAAAACTGCCAAGAACAACAGAAAAGAAAGCCACTAATTAATTACTATATTAAAATTTGCAGAAACCTTATTAGTATCTGGTATTCCTCATTTATGATCGTGCAGAAATTTGTCTTTTTATGTTATGGTCATCTATTATAAGCAGCAATTACATTTTTAATTAACATTGCAAAGTTAATTCTACGTTACTGCATTTGGAACAGACGGGTGTTGCTGTGCCTGACAGATCCTGCTGCCATTGCTGCGCTATTATATGAATCATGTATCGCATACTGTAAGAACACACATTGAACACAGGGGTCAAAGAACCTATCCTGTGATTAAAGCAGTAAAATTTAATCAACAGGCAGCTAACGTAGTCATTCTGGATGAAAACATCTAGTTCAATTTTCTACGCAGTGAATGCAGCCATCAAGATATGGCTTGTTATGCTGGACGTGCAGACTGTTACAAGGCTAAGTGCTACAGCTAAGGGCTCCTGCAGCAACAGATACCTAAAATTGCTCTGCATACCTGTGCTAATGAGTGCAGCCAGTTTTAAAACCCCTCTAAGCTTCCCCAGGAACAGGGTTGGCCAGTGCTGAATGCACCGCATTCTCTCTAGCCAGAGCCACAACTTTGTATTGTGCTACCTCGGAGGCGCAGCAACGCAGGGTGAGAGAGATGATGTCAGGGCCTCTTTCTTCATTATAGATGCTCTCCATCCTGAAGATGTGGGACAGTAGCCCCTCCATGCAAGCTGAGCTTCAGGGAGGAGAACAGTCACTGTGCATACTGTTCAAAGGCACAACCTGGGAGACCCAGAGAGAGCAGCTTCAATCATCATACATCCTCCACTCACGCATGAGCCCGTGCCTGAAGCATGAGGGACTGTGACCAAAGGATTACATGCAAGGCTATAGTCTGTAAAACCAGTCATGCACCCCCAGGATGGCATCAACACAGGACAGATTTCCATGGATTTCACGTTACATCTGATAACACCCAATGGGTGATTCCACACATCATTCACCTCCTGTAGCAATGAAGGTGGATGAATGGCAATATATATGACCTCGCATTCCAGGAGTCAACCTTGCTGGCAAATATATAGGTATCATCACCATGGCTCTCCTAACAGCAGCTCTGGGTTCTTTTCCAGAGCTGCTTCCAGTGCAGCCTTGTCCCACACTTCCAGCAGTCCCACTTACCAGGAGACGAGGGATGCTGCCAGCAGACCAGGATAACCTTCACCAGCAGCAAATCAGTGCCAGCTGAGTTGCTGACAGAGGTTCCCCTGTTCAATGAGGAACCACTACAGGCAGTAATTCAGTGCGGTTCAATGGAGAGCATAGAAACCCCACCTTTACTGAATCACTGCTGGTGGAGTGGGGCAGGGAACTAGCCTGCTTCCAAAAGGGGGCAGACCAACTCCTGCAGAGTGGACTGCCTGCTGTATTGATGCCTGGCCCTGGGAGGGAGAGGGGGAGGTCTGGGGCTGCTCCTCTGCCCAGTCCTGATGCAGAGGACAGACCCGGTGTCTCCCAGTGGCTGCTGATGCTTCGCAAACCCTTCCTGCTCCCTGTACTCCCCCACCCCACCCAGCGCCTGCTCCACAGGCACCTCCCCTCCCCAGACCCAGCTCTCAGCCTTAGTTCAGAACTAGTCACTGACCCATGGGGCATCCCCACCACCAGCAAAGTCATGTGACTGCAGCTCTTGCCTCCCTCTTCACTGCCTCTACTGAAGAAGAGGGTGAGGGTGTTTTAAATGAGATGCTACCACATATGGCCACCCAGAAGCCACTCATCTGACCACCCATCTGGAGGTGGTGTGAGGGAACGTGCGCTCCCGTGGGCACATGCAGCACCCACTCATGGCCACTCACAGAGCACTGCCGAGAAATTCTGAGAGCTCGGTGCGTGGCAAGCCAAAAAGGCCTGTGGCAACCGGCAACCACATATTACCTTCCCATATGAACGGTGGCAGCCAACCATGCCAGCAGAACGGGCATGCTCATGGGCACTGTGAGTGGGGTACACGACCTTTGCAAGTCACAAGAACTGGCCACAAGTGTTGGGGAGCCTGGATTCCCCAGTGCTCATGCCAGGATGTGTCAGTTTGAAAGGCCAGACTGGCGCACTTCCCCTTCCACAATGGTCCATGGCAGAGGGAATGAGAGGCAACTGCCGTGGTAGTCATGCTGGGAGCCGTTCATTAGAATTGGTACACACACACTCCACCCGAGTGGGTACTCCACGGCAGTGTCACTTGGCAGTCACACACACACACACACACACACACACACACTTACTTGTTTAAAAACACTCCAAGTCTGTCTGGCCAGTCAGGGATTCCACTCACCCAACCCAATGCAGATGCCCTGGGGGTTTGTGGGTCTCCCAAATCTCAGGGCCCAGGGATCGCTGTGCCTATTGTCCCTATGATTGCTATGCCCCTGAATCCAGATCTGGGTCTCCACATTTTTCTAGTACTATAGACCCAAGAAGCTATTTGGTATATAGATTATTCTGTGATTGTGACGTTTGCCCCATTCTCCTTCGCAATTGCAACTGCAGCCATGGTGCATTTGGCTGGAAAGCGGCAAACAAAATACTGCAAAGTGTAAATGATGGAAAAGTCACAAAGCATTCTATTTTTCTGCTTGTTCTTATTACAAATTGGGCCATGTATTATGTTGTATATTATGTTAATACTGTGTTTTTCCCTGCTGGATTAGCCCATTAATATTAGTGCTCTAATTCATTTAGCACTGTAGAACGAATAACTTTACATATATGAATTACCTTCTAATGGATTCTAAATATTGACAACAGCTGCGTTTAGCAAATTATGATGTTTTTTTGCCTTCTGTGGAGTGCTGCAAACCACTGCACACATATAGAACTAAAAATATTTGTAATTTTATTGGTTTTCTTTTTTTTAAACAACAAAGAGAAGCTAAACCTAGGAGAAAATGGGGTGAAATTGTGTGTTTGGCCTTTGCCCGCAGTCCCAAACAGGTTTTTCTTTAATTACCTCATCAGTCCTTTTTTTTTAAAGAAACAACTGTTTGTCTCTCTACCTATTCCCTACTGACTTCAGTGCTTCACACTGTGTGAATCTTCTGAGCAATCCCTTTTCTCTAAATAAAAAAATAGTCATGCTTGAAATAGAAATATCAGGAAGGCAATGGTTGTGATTCTGCATAAGTAAAGGTCACCTTATTTACTTAATATCCTCTTCACCCTCTCACCCATAGGTTAAAATGTTAGACATTGGGTGAAAACAGACATGACACTAACCCTGTCTCTTATACACATCTAGATGTGTATAAGAGACAGGCAGTCTCTCTAGCCAGAGCCACAACTTTGTATTGTGCTACCTCGGAGGCGCAGCAACGCAGGGTGAGAGAGATGATGTCAGGGCCTCTTTCTTCATTATAGATGCTCTCCATCCTGAAGATGTGGGACAGTAGCCCCTCCATGCAAGCTGAGCTTCAGGGAGGAGAACAGTCACTGTGCATACTGTTCAAAGGCACAACCTGGGAGACCCAGAGAGAGCAGCTTCAATCATCATACATCCTCCACTCACGCATGAGCCCGTGCCTGAAGCATGAGGGACTGTGACCAAAGGATTACATGCAAGGCTATAGTCTGTAAAACCAGTCATGCACCCCCAGGATGGCATCAACACAGGACAGATTTCCATGGATTTCACGTTACATCTGATAACACCCAATGGGTGATTCCACACATCATTCACCTCCTGTAGCAATGAAGGTGGATGAATGGCAATATATATGACCTCGCATTCCAGGAGTCAACCTTGCTGGCAAATATATAGGTATCATCACCATGGCTCTCCTAACAGCAGCTCTGGGTTCTTTTCCAGAGCTGCTTCCAGTGCAGCCTTGTCCCACACTTCCAGCAGTCCCACTTACCAGGAGACGAGGGATGCTGCCAGCAGACCAGGATAACCTTCACCAGCAGCAAATCAGTGCCAGCTGAGTTGCTGACAGAGGTTCCCCTGTTCAATGAGGAACCACTACAGGCAGTAATTCAGTGCGGTTCAATGGAGAGCATAGAAACCCCACCTTTACTGAATCACTGCTGGTGGAGTGGGGCAGGGAACTAGCCTGCTTCCAAAAGGGGGCAGACCAACTCCTGCAGAGTGGACTGCCTGCTGTATTGATGCCTGGCCCTGGGAGGGAGAGGGGGAGGTCTGGGGCTGCTCCTCTGCCCAGTCCTGATGCAGAGGACAGACCCGGTGTCTCCCAGTGGCTGCTGATGCTTCGCAAACCCTTCCTGCTCCCTGTACTCCCCCACCCCACCCAGCGCCTGCTCCACAGGCACCTCCCCTCCCCAGACCCAGCTCTCAGCCTTAGTTCAGAACTAGTCACTGACCCATGGGGCATCCCCACCACCAGCAAAGTCATGTGACTGCAGCTCTTGCCTCCCTCTTCACTGCCTNCCCGCCGCCCGCCCGTCTCCCTGGAGGGCGGGCGGCGAGGTGCGTGGAGGGGGTGGGGCCGTGCGGCTGCACGTTGCGCCGCGCGGTCCCACCTCCTCCCAGATTCCCCGCCGGGATCCCCCCGGCACGTCTGATATGGCGTTACGGGGCAACCCCGGGGGGGAATGAATCCGGTGATTTCGGTATGGGGCCAAAGGGTCCCGTAACGTCTGAAATCACCCAATGGTACACAGAATTTGAGATGTTTTTGAGTGATGTAGCAAAGGAAAGACAGAGGAAGAGACAAAGGGAGCCAGGCCACAGTTGGAAGAGGAAGTTCCTGTAAAATGGAGGTCAAAGATGGTGGGGTCTGAGGATTGATGGGGAAGAAAGATTAACCCTGATGATGAGTGAAGAGGTAGAACATGAGAGTTTAGGCCACTTTGAAAATAAGTACAAGTTCTGTGGGCCAGCTAGAAGTTGCGAGGTGAGCATTTAAGGGATGTGTTCAGGATACAGGAAGGAAGAGGAAAGCCCAGATCATGGATTTGTGACAAAGGAACCCTCCTAGGGCTGGTTCAAAACAGTTATCGATATTTCGATTAAAATTCTAATCAAGTGATTTGCACATGCACAAAATGACCACTTTGGTCAAAAAGACCATTTTGTTGTATGGCAGCGGTCATTTTGCACATGCACAGAACGGCAAATCAGAAATCTGAATGAATAATCATTTGTTCCAGTTTCCAATCAGAACAATCAAAATGCCTGGATCTGTCCGTGACGGAAACCAAGTAAAAATTTTGATAAAGGTCTAGACTCACCTCCATCCCTGAGTATTCTTTCATCTCTTCTGCCTTCACCCTGAACATGCTCTTTCAGAGTTTGAGTGTAGGGAATAGATTAACTTGCCAGATCCTGGAACTGGAAAGGGGTAAAGAACAGAGGTGGGCCAGATTGTCCTTCAGGTTGGAGGTTCCCCACAGCGCCCCTCCCATAAGACAAAATGGGAGTGTTGGGTCATTTCCACAAGAGCTGTCTGTCAACCCTATCCTCACCCGAAGTAGAGGAAAAGATAAGGGGTGTTAACACATGAGCCAGGAGCCTTCCTGGCCAGTGATCTCCCAGGCTGCCCACATGCAACCGCGGACAGCATGGGGAGCGCAACAAATAGGCTGCCTTCTGCCCACAGTTCATGTACTTTCAGCAGCCACAAAAGAGGGTGCTAGCACACTTGGGTTCAGAGCAATTGCTCCTGCCCTCTCCCCCCCCCCGGCCAGCTGTCAGCTGCTGGGATGTGCTAGCACCTGACTCTGATGCAAAGGGGGGTCATGGCCTAGGAAAGTTTCTACTCTGGCTGTGACCCTCCTTTCCATGCCTGCTGCTCTCCTTTCCTGGTGGGAAAGAAGAGGAGTGGGGATCAAAGGCAGTGTGCGGCCCCACCAGAGGATCTGCACAGATCCCCTATCCACAGTGACAACTGGGATGGGGGGCAGGGGGCTGTGTACTGCACTTTATCTGGGGCTGGTGGCAGGGAGGGGAGGGAGGCTGGGAAGCAGCCTGTGCTGCATCTTTCTTGTGTTCCCTCCCAAGCCCTGCTCCTAGGGGGAGGAGGAGGAGAACCATTCCCTAAGATCCAGCTACCTCTGTGGAGAGGGGAGCCACATGGCCACGCACTGCCTTTGATCCCTGATCCTCTCCTTTCCCACCAGAAAAGGAGAGCAGTGGGCATGGAAAGGGAGGTCACATCCAGGGAAGAAGCCTTCCCTAGCCATGAACCCCTTTCCATCGAAGCTGACAGCCAGCTAGGAGAGGGCAGCGCAGATTGTGCCCCTAGGGCCTCTGAGGACTTCTGCGCTCCCCTCCCCCCTGGGGCCAGATGTCAGCTGAGAGGGATGTGCTAGCTACTCCTGCTGGACCCAGGGCTGCAGGGAAACCTAATCAATGACACATGCTGGCCCCATAGGTGCCCATTGCCCCAGGTTTACCTGGGTGTGCCTGCACAGCATGCTCCACGTTTCTTGGCTTGACGCCATAAGGAGTGGCCTTGGGGTGGCCCCCAGGTGAATATCTGGCAGGCACCAAATAGATGAGCAGGTGAATCGGAGGATAATGTGGGCCAAAATCTGGTTTGTTAACACTCAAGAAAGGAAGTGCAGAGAAGGAAGGGACAGAGACTGAAAGAAAAGAGATTTAGGGAGGGCAGGAAAGGGGGACAAGAAAAGAGAATGGATAAGAGACCAAAAAGGAAGGACAGAATAGTGGAGAGGGGGAAAGGGATCATATATAGCATTGGCAAAGATTGTGGAGAGAAAGGAGAAGTAGGTGAATGAAAGGAATCCTGCAAATCAAATCAGAGATTAGTGAGATCCTCAAAAATGTGAACTGAAATGGCATTCTCTGACTTGCAGCAGTGCCCCAGCACAGAGATGAGAACCTCTGAAATAATCAGTGACACACACACAATCCCCCCACTCCTCTGGGTTCACAGGAGCTATTATTTTAGTATGACAGACACGAATCAGCTGTAATATTGAATCAGTCTGTGGAGAGTTAGGTAAGATGTGAGAATTTCTTTTTTCTAAATTTCCTTTTTTCATATTTTATAACTGAAAGAGGAAGCTTTAGCCCACTTCATAGATGAAAACCTTTGAGACTTACTGAAGCCCTTATGGGCCAATACAATATTACAGTTGGTTGGATATCTGGCATCCTGGATGCTGCAGTCTATGGTTTCACTCTACAGTCAAGAAGCAGAAGGGCAATTTAGGGGGATACAGCCTTTTTTGAAAGGTTAGGTTTAAATTAATATTGGCTCTGACTGCTGCCTCAGCTAGGATAGCTCTTATGTCCAAGGTGCTTAATTTTGAGTTTCTTTCTTGGATCCCCGAGAGAGTTCTGACAAAAGGAGAACTGAGCAAATGACAAGAAAAAAATATACACTAAAATACCATGGAAAGGAGGTGAATTTGGAGGGGAAATGGAGTGAAGAAAATAAACTTATATTATATTTATTATTTATTATATATATTTATGAGTCACCCCATATGCCTACAGCATCCCGGGGCGATGTACAACTAAAAACATCCATAAAACAATTTTCTAAAAACATCAACAATTTAAAAAAACATCACTAGGGCAGGAGAATAAATAAAAATAAAATAAGATAAGGGCAGGGAAGAGCTAAAAAAAAAAAACCTATCCCCTCCTCCCCCCCTCCCCAAAGGCCTGGGCGAACAGCCAGGTTTTACAAGCCCGCCAGAATCTTAAAAGGCTTGGGTCCAGGCAAGCTTCCTCTGGGAGGGAATTCCAAAGACGCGGCCCGGCCACCGAGAATGGCCTCTCCATTGTAGCCCCCCGCTTCACACGGGGGACCTCCAGGAAGGCACCCCCGGAAGACTAAAGGAGTTGCTCTGGTGCACAGAGGACGAGGTGGTCCCTGAGGTACGAGGGGCCAAGACCGTAAAGGGCCTTATAGATAATTACCAATTCCTTGAACCTGGCTCGGCACGCTTATGGCAACCACTGCAGAGTCCGGAGCACAGGAGTTATATGCTCCCGATGACCCATCCCCGCCAGGAGACGGGCCGCCGCATTGTGCACTAGCTGCAGCCTCCAAACCAGGCACAAGGGGAGCCCCACGTAGAGCATGTTGCAGTAGTCCAGCCTCGAGGTGACAACGGCATGGATGAGGGAGGCCAGGTCCAGCCTGGAGATGTATGGACGCAGCCTCCTCACCAGATACAACTGGCGGAAGGCGGCCTTCGCCACCACCTCCACCTGTCGATCCAGGCGGAGATCCGAGTCCAACACCACCCCCAAACTCCAAACCTGCTGAGCTATAGGAGGGCGAACCCCCCCAATTAGGGGGGCCAACACCTCCCTCGCTCTCCCCACCACCATCACCTCCATCTTATCGGGGTTGAGCTTCAGTCTGCTCTGCCACATCCACTCCACCACGGCCTCCAGGCACTGGGACAGCAACGAGACTGCAGGGTCTGGGTCAGCTGAAAAAGAGAGGTACAGCTGAGTATCATCAGCATATTGGTAACATCGCACCCCGAACCCTCTCACGACCTCCTTCAAGGGCTGCATATACACATTAAATAATAGTGGAGACAGAATGGAACCCTGTGGAATGCCACAGGACAAGGCGCAGGAGCAAGATGTTTCAGCTCCCAACACCACCCGCTGGCTTCTCCTCAAGAGGAATGAGCAGAACCATTCAACAGCAGTCCCGTCCGGACCCCCCCCAGGTCACGGAGTCATCTCAACAGCAGCCCATTGTCCACGGTAACAAAAGTGGCCAAGAGATCTAGCTGAATAAGAAATGTAGAACATCCTGCATCCATCTCCCGGCGGAGATCGTCGACCAAGGCCACCAACACTGTCTCAGTGCCATAGCCGGGATGGAACCCAGATTGAAAAGGGTCTAGGAAACCGATGCTGTCCAGATGCGCCTGGAGCTGGATCGCCACCGCCCGATCGATAACCTTCCCTAAAAGGGAAGGTTAGAGACAGATAGGTAGCTGACAAGTGCGTCCACATCCAATGATGGTTTCTTCAGCAGGGGGCACACCACAGCCTCCTTGAGGCTGGGCGCAACCTCCCCTGCTGCAGGGATGCGTTAACCACTCTCACCAGCACCGTCCCCAACGTCTCCCTGGAGGCTTTCACCAACCAGGACAGGCATGGATCAAGTTCACAACTGGTGTCTCTCACAGACCCCAACTTCCCCCACAAAGTTGGACCAGACGGGGCCTCCATCACCTCGCACTCTCCACTACTGCTCCATCTACTGCCCCCAACCAAATGGGAAACAGGGAAAGAACTAAGCCATGTGAGATCATCTGTAAAAAAAACACACTATTTTAAATTATTTTACACAGTGTCTGGTGCACAAATATACAACCAAATATAAGAATATGTTACTTTATCAGATGTAATTTTGTAAAACTTTTGGTGGATGACCCAGTGTTCCTCTTTTTGTGTGAGGAAAAGTCTGGCTTTATTAGTAGGTGGAATTTTTAATTGAGAGTAAAAGGATGTTAAATATATTTCTGGCAATAATGACACAAGGCATTTCAATTGTGTGTCTGATGGGAGAGACACAAGTGCTTAGGGGCTATATTTGTTCATTAATAGCGCACAACTTGCTTTGGGAACTTTATTCTACTAGAGAATTCCATAGAACAAAGCTAACTTTCAGGGCTAAGAATATTTCACCCTCTGCTTCAGTGTTACTACTTCTGTTTTGCAATATATTGTTGCAACTCACCCCTTTTCCCAAGTGGGGGGAAGTTTTAGAGTGGAACTTTCTGGGTTTGGGCATTCTTTTTAGGACTGAGATAGATTGTAGGCTTGTGGTTTATAGAAATCCCTTTGTTTACAGATTTGAAAATTGAGGTGGAATGGCTAGGAAACAGCTAGCAGCTCCTGCATGTTCTCCTTTATGAAGGCACCACTGGACGCCCCCCCCCAATGCAACATTCCAGGGGGTCCCCCAAAGGCCCCCTGCCTTTCTCCCCAGACTTCCAGCTTGTTCCCTGCTCAGTGAAACTCATTTCTGCCTAAACTACCCAAACTGGTTTCCCTACTGCTCCAGCCATGCTTCCCCCATCTGCCCCACAAAAGTACAAAAATGGTCATCTTTGACCTACCCATAGAGACTGATCAGAGGGCTACATTCCCAGTGGTTTGGGCACCAAAGCTCACCAATCCAAAGATTATAACAAATAACAATATAATGTGTGCGTATAGTTGCATAATTAGACTTTTATGGACATTTAGACAGAGGCCTGGGTGGAGATCTGAGGTTGGGTAAAGGATCTGGATAACAAGTCTTTTTCTCACAATATGATAGAGAAATAGGCCTAAGTGAATTATGATGGCAGTAGCTGAGAATGACCTGCTGAGTAACTTTGAGTTCACTTAAACTATTGGACTGTTCCACGTTAGGGGGCCAATCCAAGGTCTGTGTGTGTACAAAGTGCAGGATCTGTGCACACCAAATACATGGTATGTGTGCATATCCTGCTGGTGTGCATGTGATGTGCACTTGGTGCATGCACAACCTATGCTTGGTCCATGCATGTACCTTGAATTGGACCCTTACTCCTTACAAACATTTCAGGACTAGGTCTGTTCTGAGCTCTATGTCTGCACATGCACAAGCTTTGCGGGACCATGCTATCAAAGATAATAAACCTGTTACTTCCCTCTAACATTTTGCACAACTGCCTCACATGAATGTTTGTTGATGAACAGCATTTGGTCCAATTTGTTGGCATCTCTTCATATTGCTTTTATTGGTATTTGATTTTTTTTTTTTAATGTGGACATTTAAGGATCCAGCAAAGTCAACAGGAAATTCTTGTGCCAACTCCTGCTCGTCTTACTTGTACAAGACGTTCCACTGTCTTCAATAGAACTACTTAATCTAAGTAAAAACAGCAGAATTTGGCCATTATCATACGTTAGTACAGAGTTTCCTTCCAAGCCATCTAATCTTCCTGTACTATGATCCTATTATTTATAAATAATAAAACTATCAATTTATGATCAACTGTTCTCACATTTTTAATGATTTGCATATAAAAGAAATAGAATTTTACTCATATCTCCTTTAGAATGAACCTTTCAAGAGTGGGCATGCTCCCCAGTAATTAAAAAGCATTAATTCTTGCATCATTAAGGTGTTTTGAATAATATCACCATTGGTATTTTATTTTAATAGGTTTTCTTTAGTATCTGACTGTAAAGGTGGTATTATGTCTGTCGGCATGCTGCTCCTGTAGAGAGCAATAGCTGACTATCTATGACAAAGAAGAACTGTCTAATTAGTATTAGTCTACGTTTTTCAAAGAATAATTGCCTGTCAACTGGTTAAACCATCTTTCTGGAAACATATTTCCCAAGACAGCAGTTGAAATTACAGGTATGTTCATGTGGATACTTGATAATATAAATCTTTCTCACACGCTGTCTTATTTCTGTTGGTTCACACAACAATATAGTTTCATTGCTCTTTTACATTTGAACCACAGACCATAAAATTAAGGGGAAATATATTTAAGGGGTTTTTCATTTCCCAGTAACAATACTATGCTCACAATGTACAGTAGTTCATTCCACCTCACAAGGCCAATGATTCCTTTTATGACACCAGGTAAATGTGCCTCATTTAGAATCATTTAAAACAGTGCTGCTGGCTTCTTAGAATATGTCTATACATTAACATTGGCATGAATAGAATACCATGTGGTTGAAGCATAAGGCAGAGAATATTAATGCTGTCACACAAGGTAAAGATGGGAGCTATTTTTCGATCCTCCCTTTCAAATGTGCTTAGAGCAATCATTTATTCATTATCAGCCTCCATGGGGACTTTTCCTTAGTAAAACATATTCAGTCTGCAGTGTTGCAGAGGTAAGAGTATCCTAGAAATCATAGAGCATTTTCCAATAAATATTGGTAACTTTTGCTAAGCTCAGAGGAAATATTTTCCAGTACCTCATTACATATCTTGCCTACTGATTCTAATGGTAATTAGACACGAGGGAAGGAACAGATCTGATGCTGGGATAAACAACTAAGTTAAAGATGCCATTTATCCCTGTATTATTATGCCAGAAAGTGAATCTGGTATATTGAAAGCATAAAACAGCTGAGAACATTCTACCGTGGCCTTGTTTGAAGCAGATTTGTGCAATTTAAGTGGCTGCATACCATAACTTCCCAAACAACAACTCACTGTTACTTTGGGGATTACAATGGGTGTTTTTAGACAGATGTGAAGGCAGCTTACCCCTGGAGCTGCTCTGAGGGTACACCCCCACATCCAGCCCCACCCGAGTCCGCTTTAGAGGGTCCCAGAGGGTTTCCCTGGCTGCAATCTGCCACGCGGTGTCCCAGCAACACCATAGAGTTGCGGACAAATTACCCAACGGTCTACGCTGGTGCCTGAAACTCTATAGTGTTGCTGGGGCAACAGCCAGCTGGGAGTAGAGCTGTGGACTGGGTGCACTGAGTAGATGCACAGCAGCTCCACTCTGGGCCACTGCCCTGGGTTTGGCTGGCCTGCTGTGCTGGCGACCTCCGGGATGTCTGCCAGCAGGTGCCTGCTCTGGAGTGGCCGGAGCTGCCGTCCATCTGCTTACACCCATCATCTCTGCTCATCCCATGTATTGTATATTGAGATTGTTATGTTTGTCTGATTATTTTAATGCATACCAGCTGATGCAATGTGTGACTTGTTCCTAGTCATCAAAACCAGAGGGGAAAAAATCAAGCTGCACCATCTCCATGCTAGGAGGAGAAATCAAGTTGTCTTTGGCTCCCATTGTACCATCAGAGCGGCATAAAGCATCTGACCATAGAATACTTTGTGTCAGTTCAGACATTGATGTACCCTAGCCACTTCTGCTCTTCACTTGTGGCTAATTAAATTAGACACTTTATTTGTCTTCTGGTGAATTAATTTGTTTGGGACAGTTTAAAGACTGATGAATCCTCGGGGCAAGGTGGACTAGATTAGAGGTTCCCAAACTGTGGGCTATGTGACCCACCCACACACCCCTGATGAGACTGCGATCTATGTGGATGGAGTCACACACCAGGTTTATATTCCCAGTACTTTGCATGTCTTTGCTGCTCTCTGGGGGGGTCTCAGAATTATATTTAAGTTTCAAAGTGGGATCACATAGGTAAAAGGTTTGGGAACTACTGGACTAGATAAACTCGCAAGTCCCTTCCAGTCCTATGATTCAATAATAATAACTGTGTCCCCTTTCTTTGGACATATTTCTTTCTTTCAAGAGGTTTTTTTTTGTGTGTGACAGAGCCCAATTCTGCATGAATTTCTCTCAAGGCAGTTTAGTTAGATCATTTGGTCTTCAGTAAAGTCTTGTTTTTAGTCAACTTTTAACAACTGGAATTGCCACAAACAAAAGAAGGTCTTGTGCTTCACAAAATAATGCTTCACAAAATTAATGGCTTACCTATTAAGATCCAGGACGGATCCAACTGACCTTCTATCCTTAGTCTTCTGTACCACATGGTTTACACAGGGAAGAGGAGGCTATCCCATTGAAAAGGGCTCTATGGTACCAATAACAAATTGTTACCAGCTAGTATCTATTACAAAACAGAGGAAGAGAAATTTTTCCCTCTAATGGATCTCTATGAAAATTGTTAAACGCTCCCAATGCTACGTAGAAGTTTGGGGGGAGCTGAGGAGTTTGCTCAGGATGAGGGAAGGTACAGGAGGGTTCGCATCATGGATCTGTCACGAAACCATCCATCCGCTCTCCTTGAGTGTGCGCTCTCATCTCTGCTCCCTTCCACCTGAGCTCAGTCTTTCAGGGCTTGAGGGTAGGTTCTGAGTTCACAGATCAGATCCAGAAACTGAAAAGGGGCAAAATAAAAACAGCTTCCCTGCAAGATTTGGCCAATGGCTGTATAGTCCCCATCCATCTGCCACAAAGGATGATTTCAGTCGTGACGGGGCGCCTATTGGCCCCGTCACGGACTCACCATTTGATTCCCCGCCGGAATCAAAATGGCCCGTCAACAGACGAGCCGGCTGATTCCAGCGGGGAATTGGGGGAGGGGCTGCGTGGTGCAACGTGCGGCCACACAGCCCCCCCCCACACACACTCCCCGGGCCGGACGCCCTCCAGGAGACGGGTGGGCACAGCGGCCGATCTGACTGCTGCACCTGATTCTGTCCCAGGGTCTGGGCCACGGCCCGAAATTGGTGGCAGTAACAGACGTTACCGGCCACCAATTCTGGGCAATGGTTCATTAACCACGCTTTCGGAGATGGTGCCTGGACCATCCTCGAAAGCGTGGTTATTTTGCTCACCGCCGATGGTTCACCATGGTGAACATCTGGCGGCGAACAACCAGACGTTACGCGACCATCCGCCACCACAGGGGATTGTCCGTGGTTGACCGTGATTGCGTAACGTCTGAAATCACCCAGAGTTGCAGAGAGGCCATGCTTTCTTAATCATTGCCCATTTGCACAGCATTTTTACAATAAATAACTCAGTGTTTGTCTGTATTTAACTAGTTACAATATAAAGGAAATCTCCTTAAACAGAACTCGGCCACTTCTTTACACATTTGTATCGTGCTGGAGCACAATTGACTTCTGCAGTCAGGAGCCAAATCCAAAATGCATCACTCACTTTAAGTACCTATACTAAAAGCCTCTGCATATGGTGTGACTGGTTGTATTCTCAGCCATTTCCTTTAGTATTCCAGCATTGTCATCTTCCAACTATATAAAAAAAAATCAGCTCATAAGACCCTTTGCATTTCAACATATGCATTTAAAACAGACCTGGCAAGGTAAATTAAATCATTAAGTCCAAAGCACATAAAAGTAATTAATAATTAAAGAGGATGGTAAAGAAGTGAACAAGCATGACTTTCAGTTAATGAAGAGTATGTTCTGCTCTCTGTAGTTTGGTTACCAGTTTCTCTGTCAATATATGTCACTAGGGTAGTACTAGACCATCTGCTATAAAGTGTGATGCTCCAGCAAAGTGTGTTCTTCCCCTGTTAATTAAGAATGTTTCAGACTTAATGTAATTTACTAGAGAACCTGTAATAAGCTGTTATTTCAACATTTCCTTTTGCACCTCCTGAGCTGGTGTTCTTAGCATCCAGTTTCAAATAAATATCACGTGTGTTTTTCAAAATATTCAGAGTAGGTTCTTCACCACACTACACTTCTGATGCTTTATTGGAGATGATTATCTCTGCAATAAAACCTCTTCAAACTAAATTTGACAGATGCGAATCTAAATTAGACTATTTCAAATAAAATTATATATGGAGAATAATGTACAGCAGGTGTAGAAGGAAAAAAGTCCATAAGATTGATAAAACTGAGTATTTCTCTTTACAGAGTGTTAACAACAGGGCTATACCAGTTTGTTTTATCTAACATATTATGCTTGTTATCTTATAACTTTTGTTAACAGTGGGTGAAAACAGAAGTAACAGCCATGCAGTGGTGGTCCACCCCAACCCAGGTTGGGAAGCCATGGCGAACAAGGTACGCATCGGGTTGGAGTGCCAAACAGACATGTCCAGTGCTGGGGTGCTAGGGAGGTTGGGAAGCCACTGCTGTACTGCACCTAGCGCCCTTCCCTCTGCATGACAGGCAGTCATGGCGGCCATTGACAGCCAGCCATGGGGGCCAGCCATGGCAGGCCCGACCTAGACCACCAACACAGGGTATTTTCAGACGTTACGAGATCACGCTCAACCACAGTGAACCATGCTCAACCCCGCGGCGGGGCCAAAGGGCCCTGAACGTCTGTTCGGCGCGTGCCAGATGTTCATCATGCTCAATACCCACATGGGGTCAATTTCAACCACATTTCCCAGGCTAGCCAGGGGAATATCCCGGGAAGCGTGGTCAAACG
Source organism: Sphenodon punctatus (assembly GCA_003113815.1). NCBI lineage: Eukaryota > Metazoa > Chordata > Lepidosauria > Sphenodontia > Sphenodontidae > Sphenodon > Sphenodon punctatus. Next base: position 410,569 of record QEPC01001128.1, read on the forward strand.
GATCCCCACCGGGAACCAACGAAAAGTAACATCTGGACGCCAATCCCCACGCGGAACCAAACGGAACGAGCCCCAGCCAGGGACAAGGCACGCAGCATGGCTTCCGGGCAACCAGCAACAACACAACCACCGGAGGGAGATTTAAAGCGAAATCAGCAGCAAGCAAGCATGGCGGGATGGAGCGAGGAGGGAGGTGGAAGAGAGTGGAGGCAGAGAAGGTGACACGGGTGGTGGAGGAGGCGGAGGAGGTGGAGGCAGGGGCAGGGATGGAGGTGGAGGGGGCACAGGTGGAGGAGAGGGGCACAGGGGTGAACCCGACCAGGGAGGCGGCCCAGGCACAACACCCACAGCTGCAGCCGGGTCGCGACGCCCCGGGGACAGCGGCCGGAACGGGCC
>QEPC01001128.1:416429-490130 GCA_003113815.1 Sphenodon punctatus
GTGTCGCTGGACCTGCAGAGGGGCTCCACCGGACCTGGCTGCCCTCCATCTGCCCCCCTGTGACTGTGGGGCCCACTTCCTCCTCCTCCTCCTGGACCCTCTCCGCTGGGCTCGCTGTGCATTGCAGGCCCCCATCATGCCTTGTTCCGGGGGTCCCTCCCCCCCCTCCGAGACTGCCTCTGTTGCTGTGGGGGCGCCTCTGGACTGGGTGCTGTGGGGGTGGGGGTTGCTACTGCCTGTGCCTTGCCCTTTGGCGGTGCCCACCCTCGTCCCTCCCGTTGTTCCTCGTGCTGTGTTCCGGGCGCCCTTGCCCCCCCTTCCCGACCTTTCCCTTGTGTGTGTGTGTGTGTGTGTGTGTGTGCGTGCGCCTGGGCGTGAGGTCATGCAGTGTGTCCCGCTGCGGGTTCGCTTTGTATGTGTGTGTGTGCGTGTGCTGTGTGTGTCGCCTGTCAGCCTGTTCTCCCTCTTCCCCCCTCCCTTCCCGTTTCCCTTGTGTGGGTGTTCCCTTGTGTGCCTTTTGGATTCGTTTGCCCTCAGGCGGCCATGTGTGTGTCCCGCCCCTGCCCGGTGCCTTCTGGGAGTTTTGACCACGGCGGGGGTTCGGCTGCACGTCTGTTGTGCTGCCCCAATCCGTGATGGTTCGGCCCGGTTCCCGGCCGTGGTCCAGGTCCCGTCACATCTGTTTGGGTCGTTTTTCCACCCCGGGGCGTGGTTGTGCTCTTCACCCCCCCGGGGGTTCACTGTGGTGAACCGGCCGCCTGTAATGTCTGAAATCACCCACAGTCTTGGAACAGACATAATAGCCCACTGTGGCCTGATTTTGACCAGTTGTGCGGGCCTTAGCCTGGGGTGTGCCTTCAGGGGTTTCCTGAGCTCAGAGCCCGGGCCCGGGCCCACCAACACGGCCCAGGGCAATCCCAGGCCAACATCTGGCACCTCCACAGATGTACAGGGGAAGTCTAGTCCCAAGTGGGGCACATCTGTTTTTACCCAGTGATATCCTCTACCGTCCTCGCCCTGACACTAGCATTTAGTACCTAAGGGAGTCTAAATTTGACTCCCTTAAATTTGACTCCATTAAAGCAAATTGGACTTCTGTCAGTGCTAAGGACCAGCACAAAGCAGCAAGCATTGTACTGTGTGACCCCAATCCAAAGTCCACTGTCCAAGTTTTTGTTAGAGTTTGACTTTTTTCTTCTTAATGTATATATATTATTTATTTATTTATTTATTTAGCACAAGCAGTGTAGATAGTGCTGGGCATTCAATAGTTATAGACAAGTCCCTACCCCCAGGGGGCTTACAATAAAAAATGCATCCCCACTGCTAGGGGAGGTGGTGCTAAAGTATTAGTTCCTTAATCAAAATATTTCCATTTTGAATCATTCGTTTCATTAGCTAAAACCCTTTCTGTGTAGTCCTTTTTCTTCCTCAGTTTGATTTTCTTTATTTTTTATGCTCTAGATAAAAACAGAAGGACTTGGTTTTAAAAAAATACATTTTTTGCAAGTCTGTTCTTAATGAGAATGAGTAATCTTGTTATTTACCTTTGCAAAATTGCTGCTACTTCTGAAATACAGTAGGTTCGTTTCATTACTGTGTTTCACTTTGCATCCATAGGATGGTTAATTAGACAAAATTAATGAGTTTGCAATAAAATTGTTCACTCAAAAATTTGAGCAAATAGTTTTATTGCAGCTGGAGGGTGCATAGGGGAGTCCAGTCATTGGTCCCATGCTTCTTGCTGGGTTTTCTGTTAAGTAGCTTCTTCCCTACCAGGCACTCCCTACTCCAGTTTCTTTCTTCTCTTTCTGTCCTGAGCCTTTTCCCAAATCCTTTTATATTTCTCCAATTAGAGCAGTGCTGCCAATTAGCCCCACACCCTATGCAGGCAGGCAACACCTGCATTGACTACTTGGCTGTTCCAACATGGCATCTGCAGAAGCCATGACAGTTATGCACATTAAAGGAAAGAGTACATTCAAAAGAAGTATTTGGCCCATTATACTGAATGTAACCAGATATATACAATATTAACAAAATACACTAGTCCAAAGGTATGTTTTCCTGCTGAGAACAAACAGAATGCATTTCATTATGCTTTAGTATAATTTTTAGAGTGAGAGTGCATTCACACATGCAGGAACGTGTCCTTAGAAGACTGGGAGAGTGGACACTTGGTCAGTTGTCTTTGTAAATGCGCATAAAAGCTTCAATCACGTGTCTCTGGGCATTCCTATGTGATCAAAGATGTGCCTGATTTGCGATGTACATCTCATCTCCCGACCTTCTCAGGATGCGTTCCTGCACATGTGAATGCACCCTGAGTCTTAGTCAGAATTTTGAGAGTTGGAAATTTGTTCTGTCTGGAACACTCTGTGTGTCTCCGTTGCATCTAATAGTAAATAGCCTGCATAACGTGATTCTGGTAGAACACGATACAGTAGGTTCTAAATCGGACCTAGTTTATCAAAGTGAAGGGCTTATTCTAGACTGAGGTTATTGATTCTTGTCCTCAACAAAGATATTATAAATCCTCAGATGACACTGAATCTTGCAGGTCACTCAGGGTTTCTCTGAGGTAACCATCCATATACCTGCCACTCCCATCAGAGGGTAAAAGCAAATGAGACAGTAGTCCACAATAGGCCACAGTAGCCCAAAAGTCACCTGCCTGTCAGTTTGGTGGCTGCCAGATATTCTCCCACTTCCGCCTCAGGGCAGGCCCCTGGATGCTACATGATGTACTGGCTGGAGAAGGCCAGTGATGCATTGCAGGTGAATGTTGCCTCACCCAGTCTAATGTGGGGCCATGGGGTTGCCTCCCTTCTGGTCAGCCCATACAGCCCTTCCGTGAGGCAAGGTCTGAGGATCGGGACTGGAGGAATGTGCTCACCCTGGCCACCCAGCACCTGATGGGGGGACCCAGAGGAGTGCACTCACCCCAGCCACAAAACAGCTGATAAGAGGTGCCTGGAGGAGCACATTCACCCCAACTGCCAAACAGCTTATGTGGAGTCACCAGAGGAGCATGCTCCCTGTGGCCACCAAGCAGCTGATGGGGGCAGGTGAAGGAGAATACTCACCCCAGCCAACAAACAGCTGACACGGGGTGCATAGCAGTATGCTCCCCCAGACACCAAACAACTGAAAGGGGGGCCTGGATGAGCACACTCATTCCAGCCACCAAACTGCTGTTCAGGGGGGTTCAGAGGAGCATGCTCACCCCAGTCATCAAATGGCTGATGGGGGGATCCTCTGGCACCAGCTCCTTCTGGGGGTCCATTCCTGCTGTGCTACAGGAGTTCGGGAGTCCTACTACATGTGGAGGTTTCTTGGTTGACCTATGGCGTGGAGTGACTTGTGATGGCAGCTCCCCTGCCCAGATTCCTTGCAGTGGGGCTACTTGTTTGGGACATATTCCCCATCAGCTTGAAGTGTGGTGGCTATGGTGGCCCTGCCCAGGATGAGCTGGGGATCCAGCTCGTCCCTGTCTTGTTTGTTTTCACCCAGAGTCTAATTTCTAGATATAATCCTTTAGACGTCAGGCAATGATAATGGGAAGTTTTATCCCACCAAAGAAATCTCAATCGGCACTCGAGCATATGCACTCAGAAAAGCACAAGAAACATTACAAACATCCACTTTCATTTAGCAGGGGACTTCTAGAGTTGGTATACACAATAATAATAAAGAGAGAAAGTTTCTCAAAGGGAGTTAATGTGAAAATATCAGAAGAGTGGAGTCATCCTATCAAAGTGCTGTCTGCACTGAAGATCAAATATACATTTTTTTGTTTTTATTTTTTAGAGATGTTTTTATGTTCTCATATTGGGATCAATATAACCAAGGTTTAAATGAAATTGCAGGTTGCTTCCCATTTATTTCAGTACACAGGAAGAGAAAAATTGTGGATTGTTCAATAAAAAAAAATCACAAAGAACAACAACAACAAAACTCGGCTCTTCTTAAAATGGGACATCTGTGTAATCTCGAATTCTGAAACAATTATTTCACCACTGAGGCCCATGCTAGAGTGTTATAGCTCCCCAAACTAATTGAAAAGGTTTATCTTCCCACAAAGAAGACAACCTTCACTGCACTCCAGTATAGTGTGCATCTAGCCATTTCCTCCTCTGTTCATTTTTGGCTGCTATCCAGTAGATCACAGATAGCGGAGGTGTTGCGCCGCTCCGTGGAGTTGCAGCCTATGCTTCAGAGGACTGCAGAATGCATCATTTTTCATTAAATTATGTAATTAAATAGAGAATAAGCAATGATGCATGTTGTCCTGGCATGCCAGGAATGAATAAGATAGTAATCAGTGTTGCTCCTGTGATTCATTCATTTACACTGAGATCTGAGCATATGTACTATGTTCAGTGGATGATTTTGCCTCTGTCTGTTCCTTTGCTTTCAGAATGTAAATCTCTTCCTGTATGTAATGTGACATGGGCTACACTTGAGCCATTTTTACATGGAAGCCCGCCTCTCCCCCTGCCCCCTTGTTAATTGGTCCTTGACTGCTGCATGCCCAAATGTGGATACTAAATTATACCTTTTAGATGTCTATATGTGGTTCCCATTAGCTTAAATTTATTATACGTACATTCATATAATTTATATAATTATAAATTATACATGAAAATATTATCCTACCTATTCCATCAGGCCTTCGCTAGCTCCACATCCATACAAACTGAATAATAGTACATTAGAAAGAGCATCCATGAGCAGAGTCCCTTTCTCCCATGTAATTAAGCTAAACACATGCACCTGCAACTTCTCACCTTCACGAATCTCTCCCTATCTCTCCCTGTTTCTCCGTCTCCCTTGCAGTGATGACTGGTGGACTTTTACGATAGTGGGGCAGTGAGCAGGGCCATTGGGGGCAGGACAACTGTTAAGAAATTTGACACATTACTATAGAATATACAATGAATAAAAACCCCACAGAGAATGCAGAACTAAAAACGGCACAAGGTTGGTGGCATGCAAGGTAAGTGAGCAATATGCAAAGTGCTTCTCCGTGATCAAATCAAAAGGGGGAAACCAGCAATTGCTCCTGTAGGTGAGGTGGTTGAAAATAAAATTGGCAGATCCAGGGTTCAAGTCTGTTTTAGGTAAGGGGATGCTATATGCATGTGACTATTATGACTACTAATATATGTGTGATTTCTTTCACTTTTAAAATATGCTTTAAAAAAATAAAATAAGGATCCACCAAGCCAAAAAAAAAAAAACCCTGTATATGACACAAATATGAGGAAAGCTTTAGGAAAAGTTGGACATTCAATATACATCAGAGAATCCACACTAGAGAAAAACAAGTAGATTAGGTGACTACTGATCCTAAAGTCCTAAACCAGGGACCTCTGTTCACTGAAGTGGCCATGACTGCACTGTTTATCACTGTTTGAAGTAGTTCCTGTGATGACTAATTTAAGCTGCAGTGAAGCTGTGCAAGTAGCTTCACCTTTAAATCCTCCTGAAGTGTCCCCTTTATTCCTTAGACTCCTCATTAACGTTTTGTTTGGACTTGCGGTGAATTTGCTGAATTTGCCTTCTTTGCTGCAGAATTTTGAATTTTTTGGCACACTGAATACAGGTCTCTGCCTAGAACTATCTGTGGGTGAGGCTACATGAGTAGCAGCAGCTTGATTGCTGTGTGGTCTCATGATGGGCAATGACCAGTTGGCCACTGCCACACTGTGGGGCCCGCACGGGAAACTGGCTAGATGCTTCTGTGGAATCTGGGCAGGCCAGCCCCTGTCGAAGCCACCACCATGCCTGGGGAGGGCTGCACGCTCCCGGCCCTGCCCTGCCAGACCTACAACCCGCCCCCAGCTGTGACATGGCTGTGCGTGATGGGCAAGAGCACCTGTCACTCACAGCCCTAATGTGGAAGTCACCACATGGGAGGCAAAAAGGGCCTGGCCACACCAGTTGCCCCATCCTGGACAGCCTTACCCCATTTGGGGTAAGACAGCTCTGCAACACCTCCTAGGAATTTTACCTTACATGGGCCTTCTACTTTACTTGGATTGTGGAGTTGGTTTCAAAATGTCACATCTTAGATCCAATAGCCACCAGAATGGAAGCATCTGCCTTTGTCTCAGACCCTGCACAACTCAAAATCCAAAGGATTTTCTACCCCCAAATGTGCTCAAAGCATCCCTATTGACTAACAGCAATATCTCCCAATTGCATTATTAACCGTTCATGCACATATTATTCACATCGGGAATCATTTTTTAGTTATGAACCTACCTTACATGGGTCTACATGTACCTTACATGGGTCTACATGTAAGGTAGGTTGTATTTTAGGCTCTGATGTTTTTATTAAGAAAATTGTATTATATGGTTTTATATTGTTGTTAGCCGCTCTGAGCCACCTTTGGTGGGGAGAGCGGGGTATAAATTTGGTAAAATAAATAAATAAATAAATAAATAAATAAATATACATGGGGAGGCAAAAAGAGAGAGGGGGGGAATCCTGGCTTCACTGAGGTCGATGTGAGTTGAATCACAATTTTACACCAAAATATTATGCTTACTTAGAAAACTTTCAAATTAATAACTAAATCAAATTACAAATATTTTTCTCTAGGATAACTAGAAGTACTTCATAAAAGATGGCATATAAGCTATATTTTAACCTTCAAATCTAATCATTGTCTACTAAAACAACATAATATCAATGTTCTCTTTGCTATAATAATAATAATTAATAATTAATAATAAAATATAATTAATAATTAATAGTAGCAGTTTTTCTTTTCCTCCTGCTTCTTTCCACCTTGCTGCTTTTGACATAGTTGACCATTCAATTCTCCTTGATTCTTTTCATTCATTAGAATTTGAGGGTTCTGTTCTTAATTTGTTGCCTTCATTCTTATTGGATTGTGTATTAGTGTCTGTTTTAGTGGCAGTCAGTCACCTGACCACCCTTTTTTGTAGCTGTCACTTGGGGTTCACTTCTTGGCCCTCTCCTTTTCTCTTTATATTCTCTCTGTAACAGTGTTTCATTCTGGCCGGAGGCCCCCTTATTGAACATGTTGTACCCTCAATACAAGTCCCTGTGTCCCCACAGAACCTTACCCAGGAGAACTCGTTAGCTCCCATTCTGGCTTCCAATGCTTCGGCTTGACTCCAGCACTCCTATGTTGGTGTCAGATGCTTGCCTGCAAAGTTGTGAGCCACACTCGAGGATCTCTGCCACTCTCTGTGGGTCTCCCAGCAGTCTCCTGGCTCTGTACCACAATGTGTCAGTTTCCTCAGCCTCATTCAGCTGCTCCAGGGCTCTGCTACTCATTTCTCCAGCAGCTAACTGACCTCCCTACTGGCTCCTGTGCTCTCCAGGTCAGCCCACAGTCTCACTAGTCTGGCTGCGTCCCAGGATTTCTGTGCTGTGTTCTTGTTCTCCAGTACTGTCTCTCAGCACCAGCTCCAGGCTACTTTCCAACATGTCTTCCACCCTTCCTTGGTTGCTCACCTCTTGCAGCAATTCTTCAGTGCGTGCTGCCTGCCACCCAGCACCTCAGCCTTACTGCCCGTGCTCTACACTTCTCCCAGGTGCTTCCAACTTCCCAGCACCTCAGCCATCCCAGGCTTCCTGCGGCTATGCCCTGAGATCAGCTGAACTCTCACTGACCTGTTCTACAATCAAAGGGCTCATACCTGTGTGACCTACTTTGCACTTAAAGGACTGCTCACTAAACTCTTTGTGGAGGGCACACACCTGCAGCTCTGCCACACTTTCCTTGGGCAATCTTATTAAATCTGCAGTTTTCATTCCCACCTCTTTATGATGATATATCTTTCTACTATTGTCATAATTTCTCCTGCCATTCAATCATGCATTTCTATTTTTTCCTGAAATATATCTGATTAAATTTCAGATTTAACATGTTGAATTCAAACTACTTATTTGTCGGTGCATCCCAAATGAGACAAGGACACAATTATCTTGGATTTTTTAATGGCTGCACTTCATTCAGTCTTAATAAATCTGGGTGGGGGAAACTGCCAAAGGTGATTTGGGTCCAGTAACAGCAAAGCATGGCACTGTTAACAACTAGCATTCAGGGTAACTGATCCTGAGGCACCCTCAAGTACCAACCCCAAGACTTAGCCAACTACGCCTCCCCCTTCATCCTAGGACACACATCGTGGGTGATGGAGAACATGCATGACACCACCACCCCTCCCCAAGGGACCAGAGTAAGGTGTAGAAGGACCTAGGCCACATATGTCCCTTTGGTGCCCTCAGTTTTACCTCTCCCAGGGATGTGACCTTAGCACTCACCACACCCAACTTCTACACCAGGTCACAATTCCCCATCTCATAAGGAGATTTCTCCATAATTTATGTAACTCACTATAACCAACTGAAACAAGAAACTATTGGACCCCTGCCACAAAGGAACAGCCGTTGCTTAGCTTGGCCCATTCCTCCCCATAGTCAGACTAACTACCCACCAGCTCAGCCAGCTTGTCCCATAAGGTTCTAATGTAAAGATCTACAACCACCGGGGATAAATGCACGTTAATGAGGTAACATGACTCCACCCGCAAATGACAGATGCGGAAATTCATGATGCAGTCACCTCCTAGGCCTCTAATCCACCTACCCAGAGCTCCAGTTCAACCTTAAAAAGACAACTGCACGTTCTTGCCTCATGCATCTATGTTTACACCCATGGCCAGGGTGCCTAGCAACCCTGGCCAGGCTCATTTGACTTTACATCACCACTGGGCACTGTCTAGGCAACTCCAGTGCAAGCTGTCTCCTGCAGCAACTGCATGAAGAGCAGCCGCTGGCTTTCTTGCTCCTTCTTTAAAGGAGAGTGTGACAAAGCACCCTTTTCTGCAACCCATGTGTTATGGGTAGGGCAGACAAAGGAGGTAAATTTCCTCCAAAGCCCTCTTCTCCTGTTAAGTTTTAAATTTCTATTGTAAATGTCACTATAACAGAGTTACAATGATTTTCAGGGTAAGTACCATGAGAATGGGGTAGTGGAATAAAGCATCACACCTTTAAGAGCCTGAAACAGTGGAGCTAATGAGGCACCTGGTGTGCACCTGTCCTGGAACTCAGTAAAAAGCCCAGAATCCAGAGAGTTAAGTGGTGCGTGAGTGTTGCTTGTAGGGATGTGCGAATGCGGTTCTGTCAGGATTCGAAGGTTGTGGGGCCAAAGGAAGGGAAAGCTAGGAGGGCGGGGACGCGTTAGGAGCCATGCGGCCAAGCCGCGGCGTTCCCCGCCAGCCCTGGAGGCCACGCCCCCACGTAGCTCGGGGGCGGGGCTGGTAAGAGCGTTGCGACGCGCGGAGCGCTTGCAAGCCGGGCCGCAGCAAATAGATGCGGCAAACGCAAGGGAAACCCTGCGGGGGCCAGGTGCACCGCCGATAAACAGCCCAGCTGGGAAATCTGGGGCGGGGCCCGAAATAGCGCCGAGGCGCTCTGAGCGGTTGCGCCACAGGGCGGGGCCCGCCGCAGGGGTATTTAAAGAGGGCCAGTCTCACTAGGGCGGTGCCGGTGAACAGCATAGCTGTGAGACTGGCCCCAGCGTTGGAGTGGTGTGGAGCATTGCAGAGAAGGAGACGGAGCGTGCGTGGTGGTGTGTGCGTGAGGTGGTGTGAGTGAGTATGAGTGCGGGGAGTACGAAGGGGAGGAGCAAGTATACGTGGGTGTGGGTAGTGTGTGTGGTGAACTCGGAGAGCACTGTAACCCTCTTGGGCCCTGTGAAAAACCCTTCCTGTCTGTACGTGTGTGTTACTGTGTATTCCCTTCCCGCGATTCCTGGAGCCTTTCCCCCCCTAGCCTCACGACTCCCTTCACGTAGTACTACTATATTTCCAGCCCCTATTTCACGTGCTTGTGGGGGGGGGTGTAGCGGGGATAGGAGCTGTTATTACAGCCCCACGCCCAGCGGGGGCAATCCTCAGGGCCTTGCTGGTTTCCCCCCCCCCCGATGATGACATAGGCCACGTCTCTCTTGCAGAGGTTTTGGGCCCTATACAAGCCTGAGGGGTGTTTTACACACAATCTAGGATTGACCCCGCGGAGGCCTGGGTTTCAGGGCAACTCAAAGCTAATAGGTCTGCTAGGTACCATCTTCCTCTCTCCATACCCCCCTACCCTAACAGGTTCGGAAGTTCGGAGTTCGAACCGAACTCAGTCTGTTCGATCGACCGAACCGAACTTCCGAACCGAACTTGGATTTCAAACCGAACCGAACCAAAGCGAATTTCCGAACTCCATTCTGTTCGCCCATCCCTAGTGGCATCACACACCAAAAAAACTGGTTTTGAATGGCCGAACTTGGTTCGGAAGTTTGGAATTCAACCGAACTTGGTCTGTTCGGTTGACCGAACCGAACTTCCGAACTGAACTCGAATTTCAAACTGAATCAAACCGAATCGAATTTCCAAACTCGAATTTCAAACCAAACCGAACCGAATTTCCGAACTCTGTTCTGTTCGCCCATCCCTAGTTGCTTGCAGTGTGGGTTGTACACTGTGCTGTGCTAATCAGAGAGCTGAAAGCTCTATCCACCCTGGAGTGAATGCTACTGAAGAGAAGAACCAGGAGCATGGAGCAGCTTTTCCTAGCAAACCCAACTGGAGACAGAGCCTGGACTACAAGGTGTGAGTTATCCAGGCTACTGGTGGGGTGACTTGGATGAGTTAGAGCTTTTGGGGGAGGAAATCCCTGGTGACCCACCTGTTTATGGGGAAATCACCTAACCAGAGAGGACTGGGACTGGCTGTAAGGGGTGAAGGGAGGCAAACATACAAAGAACCAACCTGCCTAAACCAAACAGTGTTAAGACCCAAGGGGCTAAAGCAGAGCTTTGCGTAGCAGTAGGCCAGCTAATTTCCCATACAAGGGTACAGAGGGAGAATTGTGCCAACGGCCCTGTCACAGTCACCTTGTTAGCAAGGCACGCAGTCCTGGAGTTATCTTTTTTACTCTTCCCTCTCCTTTAAGGGTGTGCACAGGCCCCAATGTCATTTTCATTTTCGTTTAAAAATGTCATTATCATTATTAAGGACAATGTCATTTTCGTTATCATTGTCGTTATTGGTATCAGTATCATTTTAAACAAAGATTCTATTACTGATATCGATATCAGTATGGATTCCAGTGTGCAAATATTTATACAATATGCCTATTATTATTATTATTATTAATTATTAGCATTAGCATTAGCATTAGTATAGCGCCAGCTGTGTACCTGGCGCTTTACAGAACAATAAGATAGACGCGGTCCCTGCCTACGGCTTATATATATAATAAAACAGACTATCCTAAATACCTATGTAATATCTAATCTCTCTCTGTATGTACACAATTAATATCTATTTAAATCTAAGGGAGACAGGGAAACGGAAAAGGAAAACTATCTATTATCTAATCAATTTTCTATATAACTATTCTAAACTAGGGATGGGGAAACAGAACGGAGTTCGGAAATTCGGTTTGGTTCAGTTTGGTTTAAAATTTGAGTTCCGAAATTTGGTTCGGTTCAGTTCAGTTTGAAATTCGAGTTCGGTTCGGAAGTTCAGTTCGGTCAACCGAACAGACTGAGTTCGGTCGAATTCCCAAACTTCCGAACCGCGTTCGCCCATCCCTATTCTAAACTAATCTAATCTATATGTCTATAATATATATCTATATCTAATATATACTACCTATCTATATATAATGTGCAGGGGGAGAACGGCAGAGAAAGGGAGAAGGTAAAATGTAGGGTATGAGAAAGGAAAGCTATTGATAATACAATGAGGGCTAGGGAGACTTTTTTGTGTGCAAGCACCACAGTTCTGTAAACGCAACCTGACAAGCAGAACTCTCACAAAACAGAGAGAAAAAGCCTGGTCCTCCCATTATAAAGGTTTGCAGTGCCCTCCCCCAGAGCCCCTTGATTGGTTGTGGGAGACAGCAGGCATTGAGAAATCACAGAGTGCCCTGAGACTGTTGGGGCCTGTTTGCGCTGCTCATTGGCCAGCGATAATCCATCAGATACTGATGAGCTACTCGCCCCTCCCAACATAGGCACAGTTTGAGTTCAACCCTGTTTAGGGCTCCGAGATGTCTGCTCCCTCCTCCCCTCTCCATATTTTCCCTCCAAAACCCAACTGTCACAGGACTAATAATGACAACTATCATCATTGTCGTTTTCGTTATTGTTGTCATACTCAATTGTCATTTTCGTTATTGCAATAATGGAAACAACAATTTTCGTTATCATTATTGTAATAACGAAAATGACATGCACACTTCTTTCCATTCATATCCATTCTGTCAAGTCTTTTTGCTTCTTCCTTTACAATCTCTACATTTCATCCTTTCCTCCTTATTCCTACAGCTAAAACTTTGGTCCACAAACTTATCATTTCTTGATTACTGTAATTTTCGTCTCTCGCGTCTTCCTTTGTCATATCTTAATCCTCTTGTCTCTGATCAACTTTCTGCTGCTAAGATCATCTTGATGGTTGCTTCGATCATGGCAAGCCTCTTCTCAGAGCTTCTCCAATGGCTTTATCTTTATTTTTACATTTAATATACATTCCTTGTTTTTACCTTAAAGGCTCTTCAATACCTTTCTGTCTTTCAGATTTTATTTCATGTAATATCCCAATCTGAGACTTTAGTTCCTGTGATTTCATCACTCTCAGCTGCCCAAAGGTATCTTGTTCCTTCAAGCAACTGTGATCTTTCTCCCTTACTGCTCCCAATAGTTGGAACTGCTTCCTACAATTCATAAGCCATGCTGCTGCTTTCTTATTTTTCAAATCTCTTCTAAAATTCTGTTTCTTCTATGAAGCCTTTTAAAAACTTTATTACTTTTATTTATACTTATATTTGTCCATATTTATTTTTAACCTTAGTCTCTTCTTCCCTTTGTTGGTTCCTTCCTTTGTTTCATTTTAATTTAAAACTATCAGCTTTTAAAGCAAGGATTTGGTCTTTTTTTCTACTTTGTAAGGTGCACTGATGGCAGTAACAATAATAAATAGTTAGGGACTAAGAATTGAAATTTGGCTTGGAAGGACCTCCTTTCTTCTTTTACTCTGGAGAAAACTGTTTTTAATGTACACTAATGCTCAGAGTATGAGCTTGAAATTGTATTGCATGATGATAACTATGATTTAATGACATCACTTTAGACTTGATGGGATAAATCTCACAATTGTAATATAGGAACCGAAGGGTATAGTTTCTTGCAAAAGGATAGGCAAGACAGTGAGGGAGCTGGGGGAGCTTTGTATGTCAAGAATGCATACACCTATACAGAAGTCTTTGGAACTAGGCATGGCAGTTCTCTTGAGAGTGTCTAGGTAAGGATAAAAGGAGAATACACAGATGGGGTATTATGGTGAGGGTCCATAATACCATCAAACCAGGCAGAGAGGTAGGTGAGGCCTTTCTAGAGTAGATCACAGAGGCTTGAAGAAGGCATGAACTAGTGGTAATGAGAATTACCATCTCCTGGAAGACAAACTCTGCTATACAAAGACTGTCCAACAAATGCTTGGATTGCCTTGGTGACAACTACCTCTTTCAGAAGGTAGAAGGAGGAATCAGAGGTTCAGCTATATTGGACTTGGTCATAACCAATAGGGAAGAATTGGTGAATGATGTGAAGGAAGGGGGAATTTTGTGGGAGATGACCATGTCAAAAAACAAGTAAATAGGGAATGGTTATTTACCCTTTCAAATAGTACTAGAACTAGGGGACCCCTCCCCATGAAACTAACAAGTAGCAGATTTAAAACCAAATGAAAATATTATTATTATTTTCATCCAACACACAATTAAGTTGTTGAATTTCATGCCAGATGTGTTTTTTAAAGGATTGGACACGTTTCTGGAGTGGCTATTAGTCAGGTAGATTTTGGGGAACATAACCTCTTACTGTGAGGAGCTAGAAGTGAACAACAGGGAACGGATCACCCCATTGGGATCTGCTGGGTACTTCTTCCAAACGACCGAGATTGAACTGAAGGCTCTCAGTCATTTGGAAGAGGACGAGGAGTCTGAACTGAAATGTTACTACAAACATTTCAGACTCCTGAAGAGGAGGAGTATGAACTGAAATGTTACTACAAACAATCGAAGGAGCATGAGATGAATTCCAAATGGTCATCAATGGACTAAGTGAAGAAACAGTCTCATTAACAACCTCAGATTGTTGGGATGCAAAACCACATGAGAGTCCTTCATAGCCCATCCCAACTTGATATATTAACAATGATTGGGCAAAAAACTCCATTATTTTCCATTGGGAGACTACAATGGACCCCTAACAGGAGCACTTTGACTAACAGTTAATAGGTTAGAATAATCTTAGAAAGGGTAATAATCCTAATAATCAGTGTGGTGACCGAGCTCCCTATGGGGGCGGGTCACCGGGATCATATAACACCAGTGCTCCAGAATCTGCACTGGTTGCCTAGTGCTGGTTTTGGCCTTTGAAGCCCTAAATGGCTTGGGACCCACATATCTGGCAGGGACGCCTGCCTGAATGTACCACGTTTTAACCTGGTCTCCATGGCAAGGAGGGTGTTTTCAACCACCGCTCCACAGCTGTGGAACTCCGTCCTCTGGGAGGTTAGGTTATGTCTGGGCTTGAGCACCTTTAAGAGACAGTGTAAAACTGTTTTATTCACGAGGGTGTTTGGCAGTGGGGTTGTGGGGGGATAGGGGTAATTTAGGAGGTTGGGGAGTTTATTTATTTATACAATCATTTAATATCCTGCCCCTCCTTCTCCAAGCAGCCCGGGGTGGCTTACAATTTAAAAACATATCAAATCAATAAAACCATAAAATACAATAAAAAGGAACGCACAAAACCAAGGGGTGGGGGGGGGATGATGTAGGGTTGGGGGATATTTATGTTTTTGTATTTTTGGTTGTTTTCTGTTTGTAATTTATATTTTGATATTGTAAGCCACCCTGAGCTGCTGTCGGCAAGAAGAGCAGGGTAAAATTAACATAATAAATAAATAATAAATAGTCCCTATAAGAATTCTAAAATGGAGTAACAACAAATACATTTATATTTGGAAGACAAATCCTAATGCAAATCACAGAAGTCTGTCAGAAGACTAAGCTCCTTAAAGTGGCAGCCAAAGGTCAAACGATAATCCCCCACAGTACATAAAAATGGATACAGTAATATATTGAACAAACCTTTTATCATAAGAATCAACAGCAGAAAGAAGAGCACAGTTACACCACAATATTAACACAACTCAGAGATCTACTAGAAACTAGATTGGTATCTATAAGAGGTTCTCTGCAACTACCGATGTACAGTTCTGACCATAGCCACTTCAGCCCCCTAATGGCCCGTCAACAGCTGACACCCTTTGGTGCCCCTCTTTAGCTGGTGCAGTGGGATGGTGCCCTCAGAGCCCTCCCCTTCTCTATGTACCTGTAGAACAGGTGTCAGAGATCATGCATTACTGCTAGTGCTAGCCCAGCCCTAAACACAGCAGCACTCAGCAACAGCAACCTCCAACTGCACAACTTCTTCTCCCCATGGAAACATATAAGAAATGGAAGGAGGGACAAGCTAGCAAGTTGGACACAGACCTTGTGTAGTAGCCCAAATTCAAGGGATGGTGTCCAGAAGGCTATGACACAAAATGAGCTAAGGCTAACAAGGAGAAATCATAGACCAGTCAGTCTGACTGCAGTACTGAGAACGTACTAGAACAGATTACCTAGACAAAAAACCTTTGGTTTAAGAAGCTCATTAAGGCAGCATTACAAATTATACTCAAACGTTAACATGGCTGTAAAATGTATGTTAAGGCAACTTTATTCAATATCAGACCAATCTATACATTTTTCTTTTCTCATTCATTAATAAAAAAAAATACGACAACTGAAATTAAGCTGCAAATAAAGTTGCCTTAACATACAATTTATTGTCATGTTAACGTTTGAGTATAATTTGTAATGCCGCTTTAATGAGCTTCTTAAACCAAAGGTTTTTTGTCTGGGTAATTTTCCCTTCTGTTGAAACTTAATAGTTTTGTTAATGCATAAACTGGTCCCAGACACAAGAACACTGCAGGTGCACACAGATGTCCACCCTATCCCTACATCCCCCACATGGAGCAACCTGTTTTTTCGCAGGTTTCTCTGTGCAGGGGTGATGGGCAGAGGGGCGTGTTACACAGGAGTGCACAAGCAACTACTTTCATACGAGATGCACCCACCCATACCCTAGCGTTGCTAGCTCCTAAAAAGATCAGGGGCTCCCCTGGGCGTTTCCTGGCTTGGTGGGCATGGGGGCACTGCCTGGCTCGCATGTATGTGAATTAACTTTAAAGGCACTTTTGCCCTTCCTCAAAACGGAGGTTGTCTGTGCTCACTGCACCCTCAATGATGGTATACAATTGGGTGTTTCCCACAATTACAACTACAAGCATTCAACAAGCAGAAAGCAAGTAATCAAGCGTGCCTGCAGAGCACTAAATTCCAAATGGCCAAGCTACAATCAAACACACAAGACACCCCAAAATACAGCCTATTAAGCACATTATACTATGCAAAGGGACATTCTTCTAGATATATAATCCCCCATAATCAATTCACGCTGCCCCCACCCATAACCAGTTCATTTGTGCCCCCATAATCAACTCATGCTGCCCCCACCCCATAAACAGTTGAAAGGAGCCAACAGGACGGCCTCATGGGGAGAGGTGGGGTCCAGGGGGAGAGTGGGAAGAGAAGACAGCCATGTGAGGGAGGAGGGACATGGGGCGGGAGAGGGAGCAACGCTCTCGCTCTCGCAGACACACACTCTCACACACAGACACTCTCTCTCACATAGAAACACACACGTAGACACACACTTTGACACACACTCACATACAGACACAGTCTTACGCACGTTCTCTCTGACTTCTCTCTCACACACACACATACACACACACATACACAAAACAATCCTTCTCACATAGGCTTGCATACATAGGGTGATTTCAGATGAGACGGGGCGGCATTCGCCTCGTCCCGGACTCACTCTTTAGATTCCCCACCGGAATCAACCTGTCACGTCCAACAGACGTGCCGGCTGATCCCGGCGGGGAATCGGGGAGAGGGTGGGACTGCGCGGCGCAATGTGTAGCCGCACTCCCCCCCCATACTCCCCCGCCGCCCGCCCGCTGGGGAGACGGGCGGGCGCCACGGCCAATGCAGCCGCAGCACCCGCCCGAATTGACCACGGCCTGGAATCCTGCCGTGGATTCCGGGCCGTGGTTTCCGTCCAGACGAGATGGGCCCCTTCATCGTAGCAGCGAATCACATTCACCACGCGATCGGTGCCGGCCCCACCGCTTCCGCCTATCGCATGGTGAATGTGATTCCCCGCCGTGATTGACCGTGGTTAACATCTGGGGGGGAACTTCCGGTTCCCCAACAGACGTTACAAGGCCATTCCCCACCACAGGGTATTGACTGTGTTTGAGCGTGATCTCGTAACATCTGAAAATACCCATAGACACACACTCACTCTAACACAAACACACTCTTACACACACACTCCCTCTCTGATTTTTCTCACACATACATAGACACACACATACCCCCCCCACACACACACACACACAGATTCTCACACACAGAGACTGTTTCTCTCTCTCTCATAACTAGTACCATAACTCAAGGAATAGCAAGTGTTTGCTAGATCACTCATCTGATTTACACAAAGGGTGAAAACAGACATGCACTTTAACTCTGCTTTAACATTTCTTAGGCATGTTGCAGGGCTGCAGTCTTCAAATATCTAAAAGGGCTTCCACCAAGAAGCTGGCAAGGAACTGTTCTCAATTTCTAGTGAAGACAGGGCTAGAAATAATGAGCTCAAAGTAGATTTCAGTTAGGTATCAGGAGAAACTTCCTAGCAGTAAGAGCCATATGGCAATGGAACGAGTTGTCAAAGGAGGTTGTAGGCTCTTTGTCACTGGATATTTTCAAAAATAGACTGGACAGCCATCTGTCAGATTGTAGTTGTAGTTGTAGTCATCCTGCATCCAAAGAGGAAGTTTGGCTAGATGTTCCTTCCAACTCTACCATTCTAATGCAGCCAAGTTATGAGTCTTTGGAAATCTTTCAGTTGGAGTTATTAATTTTTGCTTTAACTAAGAGAGCTACTTCACATGACAGTGTGGGATTCCTTGGCACTGATTTCCTTACCTCACAAAGGGTGTTTTTACACAAGACACTCTCCACCCACTACCCACCCACTATACATGTGGCATAGGGCAACACTGCATAGGACAACCCATAGGGCAACACTGCAGTCCTGCAATATGTATATTGGGTGGGTGGTGGATGGGTAGTGGGTGGAGAGTGTCTTGTGTGAAAACGGCCAAACCCACTTTACACAAGGCCTTCATCTTCTGGCTTGCCTTTTGGACCCTTCCTTCTGAATTGTGCCTTGTGTGGGGCACCTACTTGAACTGATCTCTTGTATTGGCCTCCTGCCTATACTCCAGTATTGTTTTGGCCTTCTCATTTCTGTCCCTGATGCCATTGATTCTGGTATGCACCCTGACACTTCTTGCTTTTGTCCTGATCCAATTCTGGTGGCTGTTCACTGACCTGGCCATTACAGAACTGGTGTTTCAAAAAAAAAGTTGGTTTTTTTAATACCGGGGGGGAAGGGGGTGCCAGGGAATGCAAAACTGATAACTTCGGTAAAACAAGAAAAATATGCAAGACAATAGTAAATAAAGTGTAAATAATACTTTCAGTTGCATGGAATAAAAAGTCATGAGAGAACATACGTAGAACCAAATTAGTAATTACTTTTGGTTCACTAACAGGTTGACTTGCTAAATATGTTGATAACTTCCAAGTTGTTTGGTTTTTTCACCAGAGATATGATCAATATTGCACCTTTAATCATAATACTGAACAGATGCTACCATCTTTCACTACCTCTAGATCTGGACTGAGGAGCTATATTGGTTACAATTCATTGTTCCATAATATTAAATTGAGTGTATGTAAACTACAAACTATGACAGCAATAACCTTTTCTCTGGTTATCAGGAAAGCACTGCACTCACAAAACACCTGAAGCATCACGAAAAGGGATCAACAAAATCCATAAATCTAACTAGGACATCTACATTAGTCTTTCCCCAGATCAAGCGACAAGACAAGTTGCAGCCTGCAGTTATCATAAATTTAATTCCTGATAGTTCCCCTGTTAGTTATATCAATTGGTGGATAGTAGGCTGTACATCTTCTGATTCAGGAATTAATGGAAGTAAGGAGAATGAATGCTCAGGATAAAAATAGCATTACCAGAGCTGGAAGGAATGCAACAAGTATGCTATCTCCAAATCACTCCAAATATATAGTTGTCTAATACAATCAAAGATGCTTTAGTGGTGTCTCACTTCAAAAGACTGGGATGTGCCACACCATAAGATAGCACTGTATGGGATAAAGAAAGCTGAGGAACGTCTCTGTCTGTACTTGCAATGAATCTGAAATCCTTGCATGAACTGAAGCTAAAACATCTTAAAATATTTAACCCTGGGTAGTGTCACGGTGAGGAGGGGAAGGGAAAGGGAGTAGAAGGATGCGGAACAAAGAAGGGGAGCACACACTAGGGGTTAGTGGTACCAGGAGGAGTGGTTTTTCAGTCTCTAGGACAAGTCTCCTTAAGAAGGAAAAATGGTCCCTCAGGTTGTTAGGTGGGCTTTCCCTCTGACTTAGAGGGCAACCCTTTTCATCATAGGGACTGAGACAGTGAGCCAATTGCCCCAATGAAAAGGAAGACACACACCAGAGTTCCAAATGCTCGGGGGGGTACTCTGGGCCCAGGACACCGTGACGTGCTGTGGGGGAAAAGGGGGAAGGATCCAGGGGAAGGGGAAGGGAGTCAAAGGGAAATAGGAATACCAGTGGGGTATGGGAAGGGCACTCAGTCAAGGTATGCAAGGGCTTCACCACAAGGGCCAATGAAGGGAACAAGGAATAACGGCAAGGAATTTCAAGGGGCTATATATATCTTTCGTACCACAAGACAGGACAACTACAGAGATAAAGGAAACACTTACTCACCCACGCTCACCACAGACTCACTCGGGAAGGGGGGAAAAGGTAGGACAAACACAGGACTCCAGACACTCCAAAACACAAGCTCTCTCTCTTTCTCTCTCTCACTCCACGTAATGATCCAAGCTGCAAGCAAAACCAGGGGCCGGTCTCTCACCAACGATTACCAGCAGGGTCTACAGGCCCCGCTGTTATCTTATATAGGCCTCTTTCCCAATCATGCTGCTGCATATGGGGCGGGGTCAGAGCTCCCAGCTGTTCCGCCTTCTGGAGATTGCTGTGGGGCGTGTTCACTCCCTGAGCCCTGAATGGAGCGTGGCTCCACCCCCTGGCTGCAACAGCCATCCCTCTGCTGGCTTCTGCAGCTGCCTACATGCTGTAAGGACCCCCCTGCTGATCCTTTCTCTGCACTGCGAACCGGGCTGCGTCTGACAGGTAGACTGGAGAGAGCTTGTGAATACGTAAGCTTATTGCTTATTTCTTGTTGCTCACAATAATGAAAGGATAAAGAACTTGACACTGTAATTAAGAATATGATTTCAAGCACACTGATGGCTAGTTTCTGCCATTAGATCTGTGAAATACACATCAGACAAGCAGTGAAAGGTCTGATCTGCTGTATGCAAGCAGAATTAGAGACACTCACTCACCACCTCTTTGCATTTTCTAGTCCGCTCCCTCCTGCTTATACAGCAGCTCAGGGCGGCTCACAGTCCAAATTCACAATATAATATAAAACAATTCAATAATTAACATAAAATACATAGAATATATAAAAATCATTAAAAGAGCAGAAATAACCCTCCCCCCCCAACCTCCCCATCTCCCTCCCCAAATGCCTAGCGGAACAGCCAGGTCTTACACTGTCTCCAGAAAGAAGGGAGGTTCGGGGCTAGGCAGGCCTCCATCGGGAGGGAATTCCACAGTCTAGGTGCAGCCACCAAGAACGTCCTCCCCATTATCACCACTCAGGAAACCCAGGGGACTTCGAGTCAGGTGTCCCCGTCTGACCGTAGGGGCCGTACCATGGCCCAGGGCATGAGGCAGTCCCACAGGCAGGTGGGGCCCAGGCCACTTATCAATCAATCGATCAACCTTTTATTTATACCCCGCACTCTCTCAACCAAAGGTGTCTCGAAGCAGCTTTATAGGTCTTTATAGGGCTTTATATGTCAGCACCAACACCTTGAATTGCGCCTGGAAGACAACAGGCAGCCAGTGCAGAGAACGGAGCACTGGTGTAATGTGCTCGCGATGACCCATCCCCGTGAGGAGATGGGCCACCACATTCTGCACCAGCTGCAGCCTCCAGACCATCACCAAGCATAGCCCCATGTAGAGTGCATTGCAATAGTCTAGTCTAGAGGTGATGAAGGTATGAATGATGGTGGCCAGGTCAGAGTCCAAAACATATGGCCGCAGCCATTGCACCAAGTGTAACGGATGGAAGGTGCTCCTTGCCACAGCTGCCACCTGGGAATCCAGGCGGAGCTGCAAGTCGACAAGCACCCCCAGACTACAGACCTGAGAAGCCAAAGGAGGGTAAACCCCATCAATGACAGGAGCCACCACACCTTCGGTCCTACCCAGCAACATCACCTCCATCTTGTTGGGATTCAGCCTCAGACAGCTCGCCCTCATCCAATCCCTCACAGCCGCCAAACACCAGGTAAGCACCAAGACTGCCAGGTCTGGGTCTATGGAAAAAGAGAGGTACAGTTGTGTATCATCGGCGCACAGGTGACAATGTATGCCGAACCCTCTCACAACTTCATCCAAAGGCTGCATTGTACACGTTGAATAGGAGTGGGGACGGAACAGAACCCTGCTGGACTCTACACGTGAGGTTCCAGGGAGGTGATGAACACTCCCCAAGAACCACCCACTGAATTCTCCCGGCCAGGAAAGAGCGGAACCATTCAAGAACAATTCCTCCCACCCTGGCCCGGTCCCGCAGACTGTTTGGAATGACACCATTTCCAAAAAAAAAACCATAGACACCCCTCCCAGGTAGCACCCCACAAAACACAGGTCAAAGAGTGCAGGGGAACAGAAGGGGAAAAAGGAAAAAGAAAGAAAACACCCCATGCAAAACCGGTCTGGTTGGAAGCGATAAGAGAATGAAACAAAGCAGGCTCCTGGGTAAAAAATGGAGCAGTCAAAAACAGGTGGCCTCCCTCTTTTGAGATGAGCTCTCCACAGCCACCCAAAACTCTGAGCAAGCAATAGATCAATTGTTAGACTGATCGCTCCATGCCTGTTTAAGAATAGCCTTCTTCCCCTATCTACAGAAACTCCCTTTTGCCCTCTTGTTCATCCTGCCATGCCTCCCATTGAAATCCTCTAAGGCTCTATTTCCCCCAACACATCATGCAGGGGTTTCTTTTTCAGCCCTAGCATTCCTGAGTGCCTCTGGCATCCCTTTTATGCACGAAGTGCCTTTGGGACTCCTTTTGTGCAAGAACTGTCCAAGCTTCTTCCTCCCCCCCCCCCTCGCCGAACGCCACTGGATCTACAGGATTACCTGTCCCTTTTCAACAGGACTGGACAGGTAATATTGATTATTTTCCCCTTTTCCCCCTCTCTCCCTCTTGCAACATCCACTTACACCAGGGTAACCAGACTGGAGGGTTTTGCTTTGTAAATCATTGTGTGTGTGTATGTCAACTGTGCTTGGCGGGAGGGTATAGAAAATGACTTGTATCATCCTAATTGACCTGTGGGTGAACTGTTTATGTATTATACTTAGTTCTTTGTCAATAAATCTCCCTCATTTATATCGGAGTATCCCCTTTCTGTGTTGGGGTGTGGGAAGGAAATTCCAACCAGGTGGCAGTGCATCACGTCCTCTGACTGATACCAGTGGACACGCATGGACCCTTTGAATAAATTTGGCTAATTCACCCTAAATTTAAGAGGTCATTTGGATATTGAGGTACCAGCCCTGAATATTCACTCGTGGAGTGGGTCCGTGTCCTAACAAGACGGGCCACTAACATCTCATGGTTAATGGTATCAAACGCTGCTGACAGATCTAATAAAATTAGAAGAAACGGTCTGCCCTGATCCAATTCATGGCACAGGACATTGACCAAAGTCACAAGCACAGTCTCAATGCCAAATCCAGGGCAAAAGCCAGACTGTGAGAGATCAAGAAAATGCATGCGATCCAGATGCCCCTGAAGCTGCTGAGCCACCACCCATTCAATAACCTTCCCTAAAAAGGGAAGGTTAGAGACTGGCTGGTAGCTGGCAAGGGAGTTAATGGGTATTTTCAGACATGACGCTAACCACCCTTTAACCACCCTTGGTGGTTATTTATGCATGTTGCAGGGCTGCATTGGTGCCCTATGCAGCCCTGCAACATGCATAAATAACCACCAAGGGTGGTTAAAGGATGGTTAACGTCATGTCTGAAAGTACCCCATGTCAAGCTATGGTTTTTTGAGCAGAGGCCGCACCACCACCTCTTTAAGGCAGTCCGGCACTCTGCCCTCCTTAAAGGAGGCATTGACAACCCCAGCCAGCAATGGTCCTAACATCTCACGGCAGACCTTCACCAGCCAGGACAGGCATCGATCTAATTTGCAGCAGATGGCTCTAATGGTCCCAAGGACATCTGCCTCATCAGTGGGCAACACCCACTGAAACCGATTCCATGAAACCAGACAAGGTAGGGCCTCCATTACCTCAGGTTCTCCCATTGCTACAAGTGCAGCGTTGAAGTCGTGATGAATCCGGGTGATTTTATCCATCCTTGTGGATGAACAACTCAGCAACTGCATCTATTGAATGCAGTAAGAATGTTCACATGCTTAAAATTAAAGAAAAACTGTACTTTGCTGGACAGAGGCTATAATCCATCTCCTAAATTTGACATGCCAGAGAAATACAATAAAGTTCCAAAAGGTCAGAGACCATACCCCTCTTGGCACAAATAAACGCAAGTTACACAGCCATTAATTAATTTGACATCTTTGAAAATTGCAGATTTCTTGGTTGAGGAAAGTAGTAGGAAATGTGTCTGAAATATGGGGGGCAGAGTTATTTTGTGATGTGATGTTAGTGGCATGAATATCATGCAAATGCTCAGATATGGTATACTGCCTTCTCTTACAATTGTTGGAATATACTGATCAGAAAGAAAAGAAAAGCTAAAGGTAACATTTTGGTGCAAAACATAACAAAAACTCAATTTCTTGACTTTCTGTCTATATGGCACTAAGATACTGCAAAACCTTATAATATGAACTCATGCAAACAGTACAGAAACCAAGCACCGCAATACTCTAGATGACAGTAACAGTTTTCTCCTGGGCTTGTGTTGCCCTGTTGAAGGGCAGTTTAAAGTACATTTATTCTTTATGCATTCATGTTTGCTTTGGAAACTGGGCTTCATGTCTCGCATTGCTTAAGTTCTGCACTCTTCTGATACCTATTCTATAGGGGTGAGAATACAGATTGCATTTAATCCATAACTGCTCATAATGGGCCGTTACGGATTAATCTGTACTGAACCGCAACAGTGGGTAAAAATAAACGTACAGCCGCCTCAGCAACTGCATGTCCCGGGGAGGGGAGCCACCCCCAGCCAGGTGAGGTCGGGGGGCAAAATACAGTTTCCCCCAGTCTGACCTGGCTGGGGAGGGGGGCAAGGAGTGACATGTAGCCAGTTGCTTCAGGCCCTGCACTGCAGCTGCTCCCCACCCCCTACCATGACAGGCAGCCTAGGGATGTGCATGTCATTTTTGTTATATCAATAATGAAATGAAAACAACAAAAAATAATAACAAAATCAATAATGATAACAAAAGTCATTATTGATTTCGTTATTGTCTGGCAGCCTGGCAGGAGTTTTTTGGAGGGAAATGTGGAGAGGGGAGGAGGAAGCAGACATCTCAGAGCCAGAAACAGTGCTGAACTCTTGAACTGGGAGGGGAAGGACCTGATGGATGTATCTCTGGCCATTGAACAACACAAGCAGATCCCAGAAGTTGAATGGCACCCTGTGATTCTCCAATGCCTCTGCCTCCCAGAACCAATCAGGAGGGCTCTGAGGGAGGGCACTGCAACCCTTAATATTGTAGGCTGGGCTGCTTCACTCTGTGTTAGCTCGCTTGCTTATCATGGTGCGTTTGCAGAAGCTGCTGGTGCTTGCACTAGAAATCCTCCCATATATATATCCCTTATTCCCTTCCCTACCACCCAATCCTTATTCCTTAGGTGTACACACACACACACACACACACACACACACACACACATATATACAGAGAGAGAGAGAGAGAGATTAGAGATAGTACTATATATACCTCTGAGTTTTCCTTTTCCCTTCCCCTGTCTGTCTCCCCCTGTCCATATATTATATAGATATTAGTTGTATATATATGAGTTTTCCTTTTCCCTTCCCCTGTCTGTCTCCCCCTGTCCATATATTATATAGATATGGATATTAGTTGTATATTTAGATACTAGGCTGTTTTATTATATATATTAGGATTATAGGATAGGACCATTTTGTATTATACATCGGTTAGGTTTAGCTTAGATTCTGTATATATAATATAAATAAAACTACATATTGTGTACAGACTATATTATTGTGTGCAGTTCTTTCTGTATCACAATGAGAAGGGGAAGGAGTTCAACTTCTGACAATAATTTTTCATTGGCACACGAAATCGATACCGATACCAAAAAAAAATCTTTGTTTGAAATTGGTACCAATACTAATACCGACAACAATAACGAAAACTGACATTTAGTTATTAATGAAAATGAAAACAACACATTTTTAAAATGAAAATGATAATGAAAAATTACATGAGGCCCTGGTCCTCACTCCTAGCAGTTATAGCTTGCTGCCATGGCAATCCCGAACATGGGGCTGAATTGGCACAAAAACAGGCATGGCCGCTGGTTCGACCGTCTTTGGTTATGTTCTGGAGGAAGTGGGCCCTTGGGCCTGGACTGTGGGCCCAGTTTCTTCCAGGCCCACATTTCTGGCCTGGCCACTCACCCAGATAGGTCTGAACCAGTCCCACATCTGACGGCCCAGACAGAAGTATGGGTTCAGCACCCATTGCAGTTTGGTTTTGAATCTATAAATAAAAAAATAGTTTTTAAAAAGAAAATCACTGTAGGTGTGCACAATGGCCACTGGACTGTTCTGCACATGTGCACCCCTTCCCAAAATGACAGTGGCACTTTTTCTGTCGTTTTCAAAAAGTGCAGCCAGTCTGTGCATGTCCAGCGGCCATTTGCCCATGTGCAGACTGTCTGCCCTTTTCCACAATGGTTTTTATTATTATTATTATTATTATTATTATTACTTTCTATTATTTTATTGATTTAAATATGGATCCATAATATGAATCCGCATTTAAATCTGGTAATTACGGAACTGAAAACCGTCAATGGAACTGAACTGCAATTTCCTCCAGCGGACCACACCTACTATTTTATTCTTTTACGACATAACTACAACTGCAGCCTTTGAAAAAGGCGTATTAATTATTAGTTATTAATTATTAATTATTAGGGGTGGGACTGTTTGCAAAATCTTGTCTCTCTGTTTTCTCGGTTCTCTATTGGTTTGCTACCGGTTCTTGGTTCTCTCAGTATCAGACTTTTAACACTGCGGTTTTCCCCATAGACTTCAATGGGGAAAACCACAATGTTAAAAATCCAATTAAAAAAATCAATGTAAAAGATCCGATACCGCCGAGAATCGAGAGAGAACCAAGATATCGGATTAATCCAATAGTCACATTATCGACTACCCTCGGTTCTCAGCAATACCAAGAGTCCCATTCCTAATTATTAATTATTTATTATTAATTATTTATTACTAATTATTATTATTAATAATTATTATTATTATTATTATTGTTATTATTTCCAGAGCACTCCCCCGCCAAACAACGCTTGGAGCACCTTACAGAATAAAACAAATATAAATTGGTTAGAACAGAAAACAAATATAAATTGGTTGCTGTCTCATTTTTCTGGAACTCTCTTTCCCAGGAGGTCACTTGAGCCCAAGCAAGTTCCGGAGGCACCGGTGTAAAACATTTTTATTATTTGAAAAAGCATTTGGTGGGTGGGGATATGGATTAGTTGGGGGGTTGGGTAGGCTTGTGGGGGTAGGGTGGAAGTTTTGAGGGGAGGGTGAGAGTTTTTATTGTCTGGATTTTATTGTTATTGTTTGATTAATTGTGAGCTGCCTGAGCCTCTACAGGAAGGGTGGCATTTAAATTTGAATACATAAATAATAAATAAAAAGTAAAACATTATAAAATTAATTTAAAACAGAAATCTATTAAAACCATTTAAAAGGGGAAGGTAAAAAGATATTAAGGGGAATCAGCAGTGGATCCCCTAAAAGACATGGAGAACAATAAGGCTTCAGGTGCTTTTTAAAGGTGAGGAGGGAGGAGCTGAGATGAACATTTTATCATTCTCTTTTTTCTGTTCTATGCCTACATGCTTGTATCCTATTTTCTTCTGCCTTTGGCCCTTTTTACATGGGTGCCCCCCCATGCACACATGTGTAGTGGAGGGGGTGCCCATGCGAATGCCGCCCGCGGTGGGTGTGCAATAGGGGGTGTCTGTGAGAACGGTGCCTGCGGTGGGTGGGGATGCATGCACACTCCCGTGCTCCACCCATCTCCACCCACCACCCACACACGGAGCAACGGGCTCCAATGCCAGTTGCTCCATGCGTGGAGATGGGTGGAGATGGGTGTACGCCTGTGGGAATATCCACACACGCACCTCCACCCACTGCAGGTGCACACCCATCCTCCCACCCACTGTGGACCATTTTAAAAGGGCCAATATCTTCCAGTCTCATCTTGGCTGCACATTCACTGTAGCATTTCTGTGAGTTCAATGGGATGAAAGGAGAAGCTCATAAGCTAGTTATTATTGCACACTAATTAGTTCACAATCCAAATTTGTTGTGGGGGGTGTGGTGAGGTCTTGGAACCCTATCCAGGTTTGAGGTGAAGCCACAATTTGTCTCTATTCATGACCCCCAAAATAAAACACTCTTCATGAAAGTTTAACTGAGAACCACAAGACTATATTGTCAAATGAATAAACTCAAAGCAATACAGCAGTTACACAAACAACAGAAAATTGTCTCTCCCGGGTTCCAGCCAATGCAGTTGAAGTCAGTGGTAATAACAAAAACTCTCCCTGACTCTCCCTAATTCAGGTGAGGAATTTATTTATTTAAATTTCTTCCCCACCCTTCCCAGCAAAGGTGATTCAGGGCGGCTTGCAATAGTAAAATACTAAAAATACACATAGAACATAAATACAAAAACATAAAACACCCCCCAACCCTTTTCCACCCCAACCCCCCTATCTCCCAACTACCCTTTATCCCCACAACTCCTCCCCCCCCACCCAGCCCCACTACCAAATGCCCTTGTAAATACACTCTCTCCTAAAGGATCTCAAGCCCAGGCATAAACAAACCTCCTGGAGAAGGGAGTTTCACAACTGTGGGGCATCGGCTGAGAAAGCCCTCCTCAATGTGGAGGCCAAGTTAAAAACTGGTACCTGCAAACAAGTGTCAGCTGACTGCAGAGTTCACGACAGAACGTGGTAGGTCAGCTGATCTGCCAGATAAGTGGGTTCCAAGCCATTTAGGGCATTAAAGGTCAAAATCAGCACCTTGAATTGTGCCCAGAAGACAATAGGCAACCACTGCACATTTCAAAGCACTGGTGTTATGTGCTCCCAGTGACCCATCCCCATAAGGAGCCAGGCTGCCACATTCTGCACCAGCTGCAGCTTCCAAACAGTTTTCAAGGGCAGCCCCACGTAGAGTGCATTGCAGTAATCTAGTCTCAAGTTAATGAAGGCATGAATGAAGGTGTTCCTCCTTGGTCCCTCAGGTTTGGAGCCTGGGAGTGCTCCTCAATGCATAGCTCTGTCTGGATGCCCAGGTGGCGGCTGTGGCAAGGAGTGCTTTTGTAAACTATATCTGGTCTGTTGTCTTCAGCCATATATTTCAGGCCCTGAACTGGCCACCATTATCCATGTATTTATCACCTCGAGATTGGACTACTGCAATGCACTCTACATGGGGCTACCCTTGGTGGCATCCCAGAGACTGCAGCTGGTGCAGAATGTGGTGGCCCGCCTCATGACGGGGACAGGACATCAGGAGCATATAACATCAGTCCTCCATTCTCTGCACTGGCTGCCTATAGTCTACTGGGTCTGATTCAAGGTGTTGGTGATTACCTTTAAGGCCCTATACAGTCTGGGCCCTGCTTATCTACGGGACCGCCACAACCTCCATGTCCTGGACTGGCCCCTTCAGTCATTTGGGGGTGCCCTTTTGGAGACTGGGTGCGGGTGGTGACCTCCAAGAGGGCGTTCTCGGTGGCCACACCTCAGCTGTTGAACTCCCTCCCTCTGGAGATCCGCCTCTCTCCGTAACTCCCCTCCTTTCACAAACATTGTAAGACCTGGCTGTTCCACCAGGCGTTTGGTGAGGGAGATGGGTAGTGACTGGGGAGATATTTTGTTTTCTTTTTGTTTTGTTATGGGGGGTTGGTGGGTTTAGTCTGGCCTCTTTTAATGTTAAATTTTAAACGTTTATATTGTTTTATATTGTTTATACGATGCTTCCCTCTCTGGCTTGAATCACCTCGATGATGAGTCACCTCCTCTGAGGCTGGGTTACCCGGTTGCAAGAACGAGAACTGTCTCGGCATACCCAGGAGACTGGCTGAGAGGTTTTTCCTTCCTGGAGATCCCCTCTCCTGGGTACTCCTGACCCCTTCCCCTTGTTGTTCGTCAGTTATTGGTTCCCTCACACCCACTCCCATGACACTGTGTGGCCCGAAAGCTTGCTTATTTCCACCAACAATAGTTGGTCCACTAAAAGATATCATTCCAACCACTTTGTCTCTCCCACAGAATATTTATTAAACCTATTGTTAGTACACACGCACACAAAATCTACAGCTACAACAGTTCTGCTTGTTCTATAGTCTCTCTCTTCTATGGTCTTACTAGCATGCTAAAAGATGAGACGCTGTAGAGTTTTATGACAGTGTCATAATTATTGAAGTATGTTGGTTTGGGCAGTTCAGACTTAGTCATTTCAAGTGTTGTATGTAGCTTGTTATGTGTTGCTCTCAGAGGTTTTAGTGCAATTTTGCTAATTATGCTAAGCAGCATAATTAATCTTGCTTCACGGCTGGTTACTTCTTCCTAGAGTAATTATTTACATATCCCTGACTGTTTGACTGGTAAAAAATAGTTTTAATACATGAAAAACAATGTTAAATTGCCAGGTGATAAATATACCATATCGTATAGCTATAATTCCCAATAACAGCTCATCCTCCAGTCCTTAGATTCTTCTACCACCTATTGATAGTTGCAGATTATTTTTTTAAGTTGGCAGCACAGTCTCCAAATGAATAATGTCAATGTTAATACTAGGCCCAAGCATGAGTCTTGTTCTCCCTAATGGTACTAGTGCCTGTGGTAAGTGCACTAGTGCTGCAGTCTAACTCTACTTTCAGATTATTGTAAGTGTGCAAGTGAATCACAAAAGGGAACACTACTGAGCCATTTGCACTTTGAGCCTCACAATTGTTTCATTTCCAATATAGGCCGTTTTTACACAGACTGCACCCCCCAGCCGCTTGGTGTTCAGGCGGGTGTGCGGTGGGGAGGGCAGTCTGTGTACATGCCACAAGTGGCGGGTGTTTGTGCATGCACACCCAACACACCGACCCACACCCACCTCCACCCATGGAGCCCTCTGACAGAACGAGGGATGCTCTGTGGGTGGAGATAGGTGTAGGTGGGTGGGCTTCCGTGAAAATGGGCACACACCCACCTACACCCATCGTGCCCCCCGGGTCCATGTAAAAATGACCATACACTGATTGAGGCACTAACTATTACTAGATGTAACAGGATACATGGGTTGATTCATCCCAATGCCACCGCTATTCTGGGGCACTAATCAGTGTGCTTCCCAGGACTCTCAGCTACAAATAAACCCTGCCCTCCTGCCACTGCTTCCCCATGCCTTGCCCGTAGCTGCTGTTACCAGGCATAACATCAACTATGGGCAAAGGGACCTGTTCCTTCTCTGCCTGAAATATTTGTGGGCAATGAGCAGCAAATGGTTAGCAAACCCATAGGGTGTTTTTAAACAAGCAAGGCTTGTGGGGAGGTACATGGCCGCTGAGTGGCACATCTGCAGCACAGCCACTCAGGTGGAGTGCATGGGGAGGGATTCTAATGGGTCACTCCCAGGGTAACTACTGCAGTCATGCAGGAAGCCTAACAACACTCCCGCAGCCACCGACCAGCCCCACAAACAACTCACATGGGCAGCCATTTCCCCTTCTCCCTGCCCAGCAACACCTCCACCCCAAACCCAGCCCAACTACCTAACTGTCCTGATGTCCTAACTGGGTGCTTGGCATTAGCATTTTGTTTCCTGCTTGCATCATGATGATGTAAGAAGTGGTGCAAGTTTACCCTCAGGAGATGTCAGTTGTGTCCCACTTTCTGCCCCGTCCACAAAGTACACCTGTGTAGGCTTGCCAGCTTCTCTGAAACATCGACCCAAAGTGGGAAAGGGTGACATCAGAAAAGGGATGGGGCAAGGGACTCTCCTGTCCCTTTCTCATGTGGTCACCCACCCTATGGAACAGTATAGCATCACCGTGCTCTACAGGGAATGGGGTTGTGTCAGAAAGGAAGAAGCAAAGCCCTGAAAAAATTTCTCCAAACCCAGAAAAATCAGGGCCTCACCCAGAGCCTGGATATGACCCCTCAAAACCCAGAAAATCCAAATCAAGCCCAAGAGAGGTGTCAGGGTTTAATTTGTGAGGGGGCTTGCCAGGACTCCATCCCAGCAATTAAATTCAAGGGGGTGGGGGGCTGAGCCCTGGGAAACATCTCCAATAGGAGTAGGAACTCTGGAATATGAAAGACCAGACGAAAGAGCAATATTGATCGTTTGGGTATTGGAAACAAAAAGCAGAAAAAAACCTGGCTGTTTTATTTGGCTTTCATTAATGACTTTCCTGCCCTATCCTGTGAGCTGGCCATCATATGGATGAAATAAATCACAAGATTTCCAGCTTTGTATTCAGCTGTAGAGAGGCGGGCTATTCCGGTAGCTGGGCTGTTAGCTGGAGAACAGAATTCATTGCCCTGGTCTGACGAGCTCTATGCTGGGGACCATGGCTTCTGGGGCAGGAGACATGACTTCTGGGGTGGGCTTGAGTCCCTCAGTTGATTTCTTCTTTTTTTAAAAAACAAATTAAGTACTGAGGTAGTAACTCGATATATAAATGTTCCAGCCAAGCTCTTTAACGTTTGGCTTTGGAGGTGTGTGGTTTGATCCCCTGCTGCTGGCCAAAATAGAGCTGCTTTAG
Organism: Sphenodon punctatus; assembly: GCA_003113815.1. Lineage (NCBI taxonomy): Eukaryota > Metazoa > Chordata > Lepidosauria > Sphenodontia > Sphenodontidae > Sphenodon > Sphenodon punctatus. Next base: position 448,964 of record QEPC01001128.1, read on the forward strand.
CAAACCTGCAAGGCTGGGCTTGTCAAGCCAGGTTTTCTAAAGAGCCTTGCACCCATCTACCCAGCATGCCGTCTTCTTCTGAAAGTCTGGCCTTGATTTTGGGAGATGAGTTTTTGAAAATCTGGCCCTGAGTGAATAAATAAACAGCAATAAAAGACAAGGATAAAGCCTTTTCTGCGCTTTTTTGAAATGTATTTAGGTCTAGATTGTTACATGTGATAAGTAGCAGCTTTCACAATGGGTGGTCAAAGGGTGAGAATTTAATCGCACCAACATGAATAGCTCTCTTGCTAGTTCTGTCAATGGAGCAAGGCTTTCACCCTACTTATAGAGTATGTTACTTGTTCATAGTCAGTAAGATGGGGTGTTCTTAAATGAGCACGGCTTGGGTTGAGGGGTCCATGGCCGCTGAGTGGCACAACTGCGGCACGCCCACTCAGGTGGAGTGCGTGGGGAGGGATTCTAATGGGTAGCTCCCAGCATGGCTACCGTGGCAGCCGCCTCACACTCTCCCTGCCATGAACATGGGTGGCCAGATGTGGCAGCATCTCATTTAAAAACGCCCTATGCCAAATTCCAGCCCACCATTTGCATGCGTGATCCCATTTTAAGATTTAAATACAATCTTATAACCCCAAGCAGCAACAAAGACTTGCAAAGCATCTCAAATATCAGTTGGAATGAATGGCAATCCCATCTCCAGATGTTGTGATCCTAGTTGGGCATCTGACCACCATTTGGGAATTTTGACTCTAGTCTTTATTTGACAAGTGTTTCATTTTATTTTTGATAATGCTGTAGAGTGTCTAGAAAAGGTTCTGTAGCAAAGCATGTGAAAGTAATAAAGACTTTGTAATGTGAGATTTCATTACCACATCTACTATTAACTCTATGCTGAGAGGCTGGACGTCTAGAGAGACAGCAGTTGCTGTGTTGGTCCCAAATGTAAGAGAAGAACACAAAGTAGTTCAGATTTTATTCTTTTACTGGACCAACTTCTGTTGGTGAAAGTATGCACGTTTCTGGGCCACACAGGACCATTCCTCCGTAGGCATGAGGGGGTGGCTAATAAATTTAACGAAATAAATAAATAAATAAATAAATAAAATAAATGTGCAAAGTCAAAACTACACACTGAGCAAATGCAGGACAGGACAGGTGTGTATATGAAAGCAGTCACTTGAGAGGGAGCTATTAGGGAAACACTCAATAATTCAAACATTTGAACACAATAAAGGGAGAGCAATCATCAAATGATAAAATTTTCATTTTTTCATTTTCATTTCCATTTAATTTATATCCCGCACTCCTTCGAAAACGACTTGAGGCGGCTCACAAAAGAAATACATTCCTGGGTGTAATCCCACACAGGGGACCCAGCTCAATACAGTATACACAAATTAACCTAATATCCTAATAATACATTAATCACATATTTATACCCCACTAATATCTCATTCCAACACCTCCACACACACGGGCAGGTCCCACAGCAATCATTCCTGTCCTCTGCTGCCACCAGGGAACATGTGGCCAGCTCCACCCCCCTCTCACTGGAGGGAGCTAGCCCTACCATCTCCACATCACTAACCCCCACAATCTACACAACATCATAGTGAAATGAATAAATGAGGTGGCGTGCCTCAATTTACCCAAACGGGATCGAAGGTTGCAATTAACAAGCCAAAGTATAGAGGTACAACTCAGTTTTATTGAATAGACACTTAACATCTGGACATGGCAGTGTTCTCAGTTACAAACCCCAGTAACCCATGATATCTTACGTGTCAGAGGCACAGTCCGAGACGCAGGCTGGTTCAGAGGAGAAGGGGAGAGGGCCCAGCAGATGGCTGGCCCGGGGGTCTCTGGATCTTTTGAGAGCGACGGTAAGGATCAAACACCCACGCGGCTCACTGCAATGCTAGTGGCCGTTAGCGTCAATGACAAGGGGCAAGGGGCTGAACTTTCCCTTTTATAGCTTCATTTATTAGGGATACATGTTGCAGGGTCCCCTTTGCCAGGTGCAGAGAATAAGCTGGCTATTCATAATGCTATCACTTGGAGCACGGCCACCAAGCTATTTTGGAGTTCTCAGGGAGTTTTAGGGAGTTACTGTTTATTTGTAGGGGAGGGCACCTCGCTTTCTTATTGTTTCTCTTAGGCCTATTTCTGTGTTCTCAGAGATAGTGGCTGTCTAGGGTTTTCTATTGTGGCCTTGGAAATACATTTTCTGCTTAGAAAGTTATTTTGACAACTTTATTCTCATGGGCCTAGTTGGATAGTGTCAGCCTGAGACCTGTGGCTGAAGAACCTGAACTGAGTTGTCCAAACCTGATCCTGCTTGTGTCTCTGATCATGGCCAATATTGCCTAATTGATACATAACAATAGGGAGTTACCACCTTTCCCCCTCAGAACCCCGAAGGGTCCCAAAGGGCCACACCCTTTGGCCGTGGCCACCGGTACATTGCTTTTAAAGCCGGTTGAGGGTGTGTCCAAAAGGGAGGGGGAAGTAGACAGCCACAGCCACTTACGAGTCTTATTTCCCCCACAGGTGTCATCCTTGAAGCTACTCCTCCCAGAGCCCGCTCTGCAGCCACTGCCGCTGCCGCCATGAATGGTAGGTAGATGAAACTAACTGCTGTCTTTATCCCGGAAGGTGGGAAAGATCCATGGTACCGCCACCATCAAGTCTCTCCCAGCTGGTATCCCCGCACTCCCACACACCTCGGACTTCACAGCATTAATAAATGCAGGATATAAATGCACAAAATAAATGCAGAATATAAACATAATAACAAGCAATAGGGTAGGAGCTGTGGGGGGAAAGTTCCATAAAAGAAAGGTAGCATTACAAAACTGTTAAATACAATGTAGGAAGTACAGCAAGTATAAGTGATGGGAGGCATTGTAGGTTTTTGTGTCTGTTCTGAAAACTGTCCTTGTATCTCTAACCTGGATATGTTTTTGGTGAACAAACAGAAAAATTTCATTCTTTATTAAATAAAATATTAAAGTTGCCTCCTCTTGGCACCCTTCTATACCCTGAAAGTCTTTGTTGATCAAGATGGGTTTTACAAGACTTTTGGCACCTGCTGGGAGAGGCTGCACAAGCTTTACTATGCCCCCCTGGTGAATCAGGCCTTCGGAGTCAGCAGCTAAGCTACCAAAAGCCTGAACCTCTCATATATACAGTATGAACTGAGTCAGACAAAGACATAGAGCTTTTTTCTTTCTTTGTCTAAGTTAAATTGCATCTGGGTTTTTCAGAGGCAGCTGAGACATTCCCAGATTGAGGGAATCAGGCATACCAGCTGAGCCTACCTACTGTAATCTCAGAACCTGAGAAAGAAGGCCCAGTGTTCAGGTCAGAGAAAGGATTTGCTTTGTCTAAGCAATATATAGGCAGCTTTAGAACAAAAGAGCTACCTTGAGTTTATTGTTTTCTGCTTTAGATGGAACTAGATTTTTCAGTGGGCTCTTTTAGACGAGCGGCGCTCTGTTTTGCGGCGGCGGCACGCATATTTTGAAACCTCCGCCTGGTCTAATTAGACGAGATGGAAGTGGCTTAATATGCGCATATTACAGCGGTGGCACATTTTTTAAGTGAGCGAATTAAATACCTCGATTGTGAGGTATTTAATTCGCGCACTTTAAAAATGTGCCACCGCTGTAATATGCGCATATTAAGCCACTTCCGTCTCGTCTAATTAGACCAGGTGGAGGTTTCAAAATATGCGCGCCGCCGACGCGAAACAGAGCGCCGCTCGTCTAAAAGCGGCCAGTGTTTAAAGATTTAAGCTGTATGAAGGGAATGTAGTCAGAGGCTGTGTGGTGTGTGTGTGTGCATGTGTATTCTTTAGAGTGCACAAGGATCTTGTAAAAAATAATCCTGGAATTCCAAGGAGGGTTTTATTTTCTGCCTTACCTGTGAAGTTTTTTTTGCACAGGCACAGACCTTGGATCTGTCTCTGTGACTGAGAAAGAACCACCATATCTTGTTAAATCAAATGAAGAAACCAAAAATGTTATTTTATTTACATTTTAAACCAATCTTTGAGATAAAATTTGTGGTTCTTACCATCCCAACCTGCCTCAGTGTTGGCAGCCCTGATTCACTGTGGTGTAATTGATCTAACTTCACAGTCTACTTAAGTAAAAACTTAGCAACCAACATTTTAAAAAAAGAAAAGAAATTACTTCAGAGGAACTCTCCCTAATCTATTTCCTGTTCCCATCATTTGATGAATGACATAAGCTTCTAAACAGCCCATTTTGTTAATCAGTAAAAATTCTGCTGAATCCAGAAATTGTCACTAATTTTTGATCTCCCATTCTGTTATTGTCATCAGCACATTTGGATACCTTATTCTTCATTCCCTCATTTCTGTCACTTATGATAGATAAGCCACTCTAATAGCCCTAAAGCTGTTCCTATGGGTCCCCCACTAATGACTGTCTACCAGCTTGAATATATGCCATTAATAACACTGTTTAAATTCTCCTGCTAATTTTAATTTACTGTTTCTTTTTCTTGCAGTTCCCGGAACTGTGTTTTAGAAGAAAATTGTTGACATAACATTTTGTCAAATGGCTCCCATTTATCTCTCATAAACCAAACAGCAAATGTCATTTTACAGATCTTTTTGTTCAAAACAAGTTTAATATTTTAATTTCAAATCCTGCAATAGACTCTGTGTGGGTGGAGCTCTGTGCTCATCTGGAATACATTGCATGATTGTGGCTTAAAACAAATGCAGAGGGCAAAAATTTCCACACACATAATAATGACTATGTAGACTACATGTGTCATAAATTAAATTCAGGTTGAATGTGTCTCTAGCGAAATTTCTATATAAGGTTAGGCTGATTCCTGCTATGTGTTGGGTAGAATATTTCACTAGAATATTTGAGGATCTCAACATAGAATGTAGGCTTCTGGTTCATGTGGAGGATAACCTACCGTACTGGGAACCGGTAGACCTGACTGAGGTAGGTGAGGCTGTTAAGGGTTTAAAAAGAGGCAAAGTGGCAGGACCAGATCATATACCGGGAGAGGTATTTAAAATCTTTCCTTATTGGGGGATCTGTGCCATTGCTCACTTGTTTACATTAATTAATAGTGCAACACTTATCCCCAAGTCCTGGAAATCTAGTATTGTGCTCCCTATATATAAGAAGGGGGATAGAGCTGTTCCCTCTAATTATAGACCAATCACTCTTTGCATTATTTCTAAGATCTACGCCAGACTCCTTTTAAATCGCCTTCAGTCATGGTGTCAGGATGAAGGTATTCTGGCTGAAGAACAAGCCGGATTTAGACCTAACCATTCCACTATGGGAGTGGCCTTGATCGTCCACCATTTAATCAAAAAATACCGCCGGCGGAAATGTAAGTTGTTCTTGACTTTCATTGATTTGTCATCTGGTTTTGACACCAGTAGCAGATCTAAATTATGGTCTGAACTTGCTTGTCTGCAGATAGATCAGAGGCTATTAGCCCTGATAAAATTGTTATATTCTGGGACATCACTGAGGGTTAGAATGCCACCAAGCGGCAGACTGTCGGCCCCAGTACAGACCCTTAGAGGGGTTCAACAGGGGTGTCTGCTTGCTCCTATCCTGTTTAACATATATGTTAATTCTTTGATAATTGATCATAAAGATATAGAGAGATTCCATCCTCCAAGGATTGGCCCAGTTACACTCTATCTGCTGATGTATGCAGATGACACGGTGTTAGTGTCGCTTACAAAACAGGGCCTGAAGAGATCTCTGAACGAGTTCGTGTCCAGATGTCTGGACAAGAATCTCATTATCAACTATAGTAAAACAAAAACTCTGGCAATAGCAAAGCGTTTTAAGAGATATAGGTGGATAATACAGGGTCATAGTCTGGAGCAGGTGAGGACATACAAATACCTTGGGATTACCCTGGCAGATAATGCAGCATGGCAGGCCCATATGTTATCTATTAGGATTAAGGCCCAAATGGAACCCTGGACTATCCAATGATTTTTCTATCGTTTCAGACAGCATTGTATTAGGGCGGTTCAGAGGATATTTGAGGCTAAAGTGGTTGCAAGGCTCTTGTAGGGGGTCCAAATTTGGGACTATGACGCCCAGGCCCTAAAAAGATGACTTCCAGTGGTTAATCAATTTTGGAAGAGGATATTGGGACTCCCTCCATCAGCTCATTCTGCCATCATACTACTGGAACTAGGGCACCAGTCCCTGAATGCCATCGCTGAGACCTGACTTTTGAAGTTCTGGGTGCAGATCAGGGATGCCTCAGTAGATTCTTATTTTCTGTAACTTTGAGGGAAAAACAACTTGACTCGGAATGCGGGTCAGATCCCTGGCGGGTCAGATCCCTGGGAGGCACGTCTTGCCTCATTGGGACTCTCTGTTTCCTTTTTGCAGGGATATTCTGGCACTCATGTTATTAGGATGCTAAAACAATGCATTAAGGATACTGACACGCAAACATTGAGAGCTTTAGCTGCTGGGTCTGGGTCTTCCCCACTGTATAAATATCTGATGCCAGCACAGGGAGGGGCCACATATATGCATTCTCTCACTGATTTTAGGTTGAGACAAATCTTCACCAGAGTGAGACTGCAATTGATGCGTACGGCGGTCCTGCTAGGGAGATACCAGGGTACCCCATATGCAGAACAGTTGTGTCCTTGTGGGGATGGGATTGAGGATCTGACCCATTATCTCCTAGATTGCCCTTTATATAATATATATCAAAAACAACTTTGGGATGCTCTTAGGTGGGACCTGGCATGTTCTAAAATTCATCAGCTTGTATACTTGTTAGGCGATCATGACTAGGTTAGATCAAAGCTGGTGGCTATTTTTGCCCATAGTATTGAGAAGGCCTGAAATAATATGATAAACATTATAGTTGGTTCTTCTTGATTACCCCATTATTGGGTGGCAGCATTACCTGTTGCTATGATGCTATCGAGTGTGCTGTCTTTACAGTTCTGTTAACATTTTCAATCCTCTCCGAACCATTTGGAATCCGGAATCTGGGACTTGGGATTTTGACAATGTGATTTTTTGTATACTCCCTTTATCATGTGTTTGTTATTGCTCTTTTATTGTTAATGTTATGTTTGGTTATTTTCTGGTTCAAGTTGTGCTGACCATGTGGCTTACAGCCTTAATAAATTTACTTACTTACTTACTTACTTACTTACTTACTTACTTACTTACTTAAAAAGGTTAGGTTCTATGTACCTTCAATATACAAATGGAGATAAGAGTAGTTCAGATAATATCCTTTATTAGACCAACTTCTATTGGTGAGAGTATGCAAGCTTTTGGGCCACATGGAGTCCTTCCTTGGGCATGTAAGAAGTTAGAATGCTAATATAGAACTGAGGTTGCACAGTTCCTTCACACAAAAGCATGTTGGTATTACTGCAATACAAGTTGAAAATAGTGCCATTCTCTTGTTTGAAGTGACATTCATATCAGACATGCAATTATTCTGAATTGAATAAAAGATTCCGGTGTGCATAAAAAACCCCAAACTGTTTTCTGTTTCCCAAAGTAAACAGTATCATATCAAATATATGATACATTTGAAATTATTAAATTCTCATATTGGGCTGTTAATTCCCCAAATGTACCTCTCTTTTTCATCAGACCCAGGCCCGGCAGTCTCAGTGCTTATCTGGTGTTTGTCAGCTGTGGGGGACTGTATGAAGGCGAGCCGCCTGAAGATGAATCCCGACAAGACAGAGGTGACGGTTTGGGGAAAAGTCAGGGGAGTGATGGCCCCCATTGTTGATGGGTCCATCCCCCCCTGGTGTCTCAGATCCATAGTCTGTGGGGTGTTCCTGGACCCACAGATCAAGCTGGATGTCCAGGTGGTGGCTGTGGTGCAGGTCGCATTTCGCCAACTACATTTGATGCAATGACTTAAGCCATATGTCTCAGACATGGACCGTGCCACTATCACCCATGCTTTTATTACCTCAAAATTGAATTACTGTAACACGCTGTATGTTGGGCTACCCTTGGTGACAGTCTGGAGATTGCAGTTGGTGCAGAATGCAGCGGCTCGCCTCCTTAGGGGAACGAGTTGTTGTGAGCACATTACACCAGTACTCCATTCTCTGCACTGGCTGCTGATAGTCTTCCAGGCCCAATTCAAGGTGTTTTTTAAATATATTTTTTATTATTATTATTATTATTATTATTATTATTATTATTATTATTATTATTTTAAGCATTTATATAGCACCAGCAATGTACCTGGCACTTGACAAAGAGACATGATTCCTGACCCAGCGGTCTTACAATCTAAGAGAGACAGGGCGGGGGGGAGACAAAGAGGGGCGAGGAAACAGAGGAGGAGACAGGTTTGACCTTTAAACCGCTAAGCAGCCTGGGCCCCACTTATCTGCAGGACCACCTTACCCTTTGGGTCTTGGATTAGCGCCTGCAGTTGGCTGGGAGTGCCCTTCTTGAGGTCCCCCGGGGGTTTCCCAGGTGTCAACTATGAGGTTGGTGACTGCACCACAGCTGCAGAACTCCCTCCCACTAGAGGTCTGCCTGTCCTTAGATCTCTCCTCTTTTTGTAGACAGTGTAAGACCTGGTTGTTCTGCCAGGCCTTTGGTGAGGGAGATGTGTGATGGGGGGGGTGGGGTTAGGGATGGGAATTTTTGTTTTCTCTGTCAGGGTTATTTTAATGGTTTTATATGTTTTTACTGCTGTGAATTGTTTTAAGATGTTGTGAGCCGCCCCGAGATGTGAAAGTAGGAGAGGGTGGCATAAAAATATGAGAAAAATAAAAATAATAAATAAATAAATGTGTACATTTTAGGAAACAGATATTTTGCAGATTTGTTTCATATATTATATTTTAATTCATTGAACTCCAGCTAGTTTTGTTGCTATCACATATGGGGGTAATAGTTATAATATATTTTGTCAGTTATATGGCAACTATACGTTTCTCAGCGCATCCGAAATGAAACAAGGACAACCATGATGGATTTAAAAGGCCACACTCTTTATTTCAAATGGAATTAGGCATGGTGGGGGCAATTGCCCACAGGCAATTCAGGTCCAGTGCCAACTTCTATAATTGGGTACGTAACAACCCCAACAAAGGGGAGGCTTGGATGTACCCGCCAATAACCTCCCTTTAACTACTTAACACAAACGTCTCCCCTCTGGCATTGGCTAATGGCTGCCTCCAGAGGGGACGAAGTCCTTCCGGACCTGAGCCAAGGCTTTAAGTTACCGCCAGCTTGGGGACCGCACATATCCCTTCCCACCTTTGCCAGTAACTCACCTTGGGAGGTTAACCCTGTTGCTGGCCGCACCCAGCCTATGCCCCAGGTGTTCCCCCCACATCTCTTAGGGAGATGCCTCTTTTACTACTTATTCTTACCAACTTGTTACCGCACTGGACTTCTGCAAGAGTCTAACAAATAACTACTTCCTTCCCTCGATCTTGACTATCTGGGGTTGATCAGCCACAATAATGAAACACTACGAGGAAGGTGAAAAAATGAGAAAAACTATTTGGCCAATTATGTTTTCCTTAAAAAATTCCTTCCTGGTCCCTACTAAGGCAACCGGTTAAAACCCGTAGTATCTCTGGGAGGGAGAGTTGGGGGCTTGCCACTCGCTGTGGCGCTGAGAATGGCGCCGAGCGAGACAGCGGGCGGGAAGGCTCCCTGCAAGGGGCGGGGCCTCCATGCTCGCCTTTCATTGACTAGCGCGGTTGCCAGGCAGACCACGCCCGTGCCGCCGAGAGATGCTCGCCGCGGCCTGGGCTGCATGGACCGGCACATCCCCTCCAGCGGCGTTGCAAGCACCCTGAAGGGGAAAGAGTGCAGCCCGTTTACTGCCATCCCTTGCTCCATTTCCTAATGGAGCCCAACAAAATCCCCTGGTGGCCGCCTAATAAGGCAGGTCAAGGGCTCTTCTTAATATGAGCAAGGATGTATTTGAATTGAGCATCTAAGCAAATAAGTAAGTTACTACTTGCATTAGCAGCCTGGCTAAGTCATGTGTGATTAGCAAGGAGATGCATTCTATAGGATAATAATAATAATAATAGCATTTCCATTGTCTTGAGAAGGTAGAGCAATCAGGATTGCCAACCCCAAATGTTCAAAAATGATAAGGCTGATCCCTTAAATCATGGGAGTGGCTTTCAAATCTTGAGAGTTTTTTTTAAAAAAAAGATAATAAAATTTGGGCTCACATTTGTTTTCTGAATTTCTGAAGAGACCTATTTTCAGGCTCTTCTCTGCTACCATGACAGCTAGAGAAATGTTCTTTTTTAAAATACAGGTTACGAGTCTTTTAGTCTCACCATGAATCTCAAGATTCTTAAGTTGTAAGAATCACTCAAAACCAAAGGTCTGCAATACAGGCCCTTTTTAAATGGACCCAGGAGGCACCGCAGTGCAGGGGGGATGGGTGGAGGAGGCAGGTGTGTGGCCCGGCACACCCACCTCCACCCATCTCCATGCATGGAGGCACCTCCATTTTCCCCAATGCCTCTGTGTGTGGGCAATGGGTGGGGATGGGTGGAGCACGGGACTGTGCGTGCACCCCACCCATTCCCACTAAGGGTCACATGGACGCCCACACAATCACCCACACAGGGGGAGGGAGGCGTCTTGCGTGAAAAGGGCCACAGTCATGAAAGATGTCACACCTGCTTATTAATTTGGGGGCCATTGTCCTCAAACCACTTATTGTGGCATACTTCAATTAAAGTCAATGGGATTATGGCAGAGTGGTTTGAGTACTGTAGCCTGGATTTAATTATATTGACTGTTCTTCAGGTTTCCTTTAAAATTAAGGTTATTATTTGTTATTTGCATTTACAGTCACATGTAGCAGCCCCAATAAGGCACTGAGACATAAGGCATTCCAGGAAACGATGGGAATTTTGCCTTAATGGGGACTTAGCATTTGTTTCGAAATAAATCAGCAGCAAAGACAATAGTGCCATACCAAATTTTATTGATTACTTCCATTATCTGAACAGATTCAGAGGAAAAGAAAAAAAATTAGTTGATTAATATGCTTAATACTCTAGAAAGATGTATATCATTTGCATATCACCTTCCTATTTTTGACATACCTATTGGCTGTCTCTGGAATTATACAACACTAATTCCCACACGTTTTGGACCAGTGGATCATTTTTAACCCCCAAATTTCTCATAGACCAGCAGGCACGTGTGGGAGATTTCACATCCCAGTACTTGGTCTTCTGGGCTGGATGCAAGTGGCTTATATCTCTACTGGCATGACAGTCATCTCCTGGGGCTGGGGTAGGTGACAGGATGTCCACAGTGCACATGCACAGTCAGAACATGTGCATTACAGTCATCCACCAGGGCCCATCCACTGTGGGAACACTGCCAACAGGGAACAAAAAGCCACTTTTGTGGTAGCCATAGCCAATCCCATGTACCAGCCACAGACCATGTACATGGCCTTGTGTATACCAGTGCCTATGGTTCGTAGACCACAATTTGTGGACCACTGGTTTAGGGCCAGATTCAAATGCCTTTATTCCTTTAATAGTTCCACTGTGAAAGAAAAGACAATTACAGGAGTGAATGATCTATGATAAGTAAAGGAGGCAGAATCAGGCTCACAGTTCATATTAAATAAATATATACCAGAAAATTCCCTAGTAACCATAGTCAGGATACCCATTTGTACTGCAATCCATGATCAATTTAATCCAGAGCTTCAGCTGGACTACTCTACAATAAGCAGTTTGTGGGATGTGGTCTTTATTGAAAGCAAAAATGCCCCCCTTTTTTCATGAAGTGATTTTATTTTCTATTTTATTCTGGTTTTTGCATTCCATAATTTTCTTTGGAGGTTCATAATCAATTTCAAAACAAAAATAATGGCAGCTTTTTGCTTGCAAAATGAAACTAAATCCATTTAATATAAGTTGACGGGTAATTTTTCTTGAAACTGCAGTCTGATTAAAATAGCACTTTAGGCTTAGACTCTAGAGACTATAAATACAATAAGAAGAATTATGTGCTTGGGTGAAAATTTAAGAGCTCCAGATTTAAAATTTATTAACAAAGACCTATGGCTCATTTTAAAGAAATTGAAAAAGATGTGGTTTCCCTCAACATTAGGGTGCATTAGCTAGAGGAGGTGATCAGGAAAATGCAATGGAACCAAGATACTTACGGCTAAACACAAATATCACTAACAGAGATATCAGAGTATTCTCAGCCTACTTGAAGAGGGAGTGCTGAGAGATGACTGTTGGAAGATACTGCATGAAAAGAGGAAAACCATCACCCAATTTAATGTTGGTCACTTCTGCTTACTTAGAGCTCTGTGTACCCTTTCATCTCACATACCTGTGGAAACTTGGATGCAGGAAGATGGTCAGATTCAAGGTACTAGTGAAGGTATATTATTTTCACTGAGCTTGCTTACATGCAAAACTACGCATGTTTGTAAGTATCTATAGTTATATTGGTTGTTTTTAGGAGGTGGTTGTTTTTAGGAGGATTTAAGATGTTTTATTTTTTTCTGTTTTAAATTTTTGCGATTTTTTTGTATTGTAAGCTGCTCCGAGATGCCATGGGCATGAGGGGGCGGCTAAGAAATGTAAATAAATAAATATAAATAAATATTCTGATTCAGAAAACTCTTACACAAACTTTTCCAAGTACATCAGAAGCAGGAAGTCTACTAGAGAGTCAGTTGGACTGTTAGATGACCAGGGGGTGAAAGGGGTGCTTAGGGAGGAAAAGGACATTGCAGAGAAGCTGAATGAGTTCTTTGCTTCGGTCTTCACTGTAGAGGATGTTGGGGAGATTCCCATGCCAGAAGAACCTTGCTTTGTAGGTGATGAATTGGAAGAGCTGTCACAAATCAACGTGACTCTGGAGGAGGTTCTAGAGCAAATTGACAAACTAAATACTAACAAATCACCAGGACCAGATGGTAGTCACCCCAGAGTTCTGAAGGAACTCAAAAATGAAATTGCAGGCCTACTGTTAGTAATTTGTAACCTATCGCTAACATCTGCCACTGTACCTGAGGACTGGAGGGCAGAAAATGTAACCCCAATATTTTAAAAGGGATCTAGAGGTGATCCTGGAAACTACAGACCAGTAAGCTTGATATCTGTGCCGGGCAAAATGGTGGAAACTATCATTAAGAAAAGGAATCGCTAGGCGTGTTGATAAACATGGCTTAATGGGGAAGAGGCAACATGGATTTAGCAAAGGTAAGTCAAAGGTAAGTCATGTCTCACTAATCTGTTGGCTTTCTTTGATGGTGTAAATAAGCATGTGGACAAGAGAGAACCAGTAGATATAGTGTACCTGGATTTCCAGAAAGTATTGATAAGGTCCCACATAAAAGACTCTTGAGAAAATTAAAAAGTCATGGGATAGGTGGTAGTGTCTTACTATGAATCGTTAAGCAAAGAGTAAGACTGAATGGTCACTTTTCACAATGGAAAGATGTAAAAAGTGGTGTGCCCCAGGGATCTGTATTGGAACCGGCACTGTTTAATGTATTCATTAATGATCTGGGGAAAGTGCATTGAGTGAGGTGATCAGATTTGCAGATGACACCAAGTTATTCAAGGTAATTAAAACACAAGCAGACTGTGAAGAACTGCAACAGGTTCTTACGAGACTGGGTGTCTGGGCATCTAAATTATTATTATTATTATTAACAAACATTTATATAGCACCAGCAGTGTACCTGGCACTTTACAAAGTAANAACAGAGGGAGAGACAAGGGGTCTAACATTCATGAAGATGCGAGGTCTCAAGTGCACATACTTGGCTTGGTTACGATGAGAATGACAGCAGGCAGGTCCATGTTGCAGATGAGCTTTAAGGTGGACAAGTGCAAAGTGATGCACATAGGGAAAAATAGCTCAAACTTGGGCCACTTTTAGACAAGACAAATTTGAGCATGATTGGTGAAAAATGTGCATGTTTTAATGCTCGATTAAACACCTAAACCGTTTTAAATGTGCATTTGCCATGATTGTGTAAAAGCCAAAACAGTTTTGAATGTGGTTTTTCACCAATCACGCGCAAATTTGTCTCGTCTAAAAGCGGCCTAGGAGTACACAATGCTGGGTACTAAGCTAGGAGTTAGCACTCAGGGAAAGGATCTGGGAGTGATTGTGGACAATATACTGAAATCCTCAGCCCAGTGTGCAGCAGCAGTCAAAAAAGTAAACAGAATGTTAGGAGATATTCGCAAAGGGATAGAGAATAAAACTGAGGATGTCATAATGCTGTTATACAAATCAGTGATGCAACCACACCTGGAATATTGTGTACAGTTCTGGTCAACTCATCTCAAAAAAGACATAGCGGAACTAGAAAAGGTACAGAAAAGGGCATGGAACGGCTTCTGTACAAAGAGAGGCTTGACAAGCTTATTTATTTATTTATTTATTTATTTGTTTATTTATTTACATTTTTTCTACCCCGCCCATCCTGCTGGGTCTCTTCAGCTTAGAGAAGAGAACAGTGAGAGGGGACATGATAGACGTTTATAAAATCTTGACTAGTGTGGAACAAGTAGATAAGGAATGGTTATTTACCCTCTCAAATGGTACTAGAACTAGGGGACACTCCATGAAACTAGTTGCTGGCAGATTTAAAACAAATTAAAGGAAGTACTTTTTCACTCAATGCTTAATTAACTTATGGAATCTGTTGCCAGAGGATGTTGTCAAGGCTAGTAGTATAGTTGGGTTTAAAAAAGGCCTGGATAAGTACTTGGAGAGTAGGTCCATTAATGACTATTAATATTAACCAAGTAGCTTACGGAATGAACTTCTTACTGTCAGGAGCTGGGAGTGAACAGTGGGGAATGGATTGCCCATTGTGACTGTTGGTTCTTCTCCCATGCAATCGAGATTGGCCACTGTCGGAGGACAGGATGCTGGACTTGATGAACTATTGGTCGGACTCAGTATGGCACTTCTCATGTTCTTATGTTCTTACAAGTCTCTAACTTTGTCCCTGTATACTATCCAAGGTGGCAACATGAGGCATCATGTACATTTTGGAGAACAGTAATGCCTTCAGCTTTCCCTGTCACTTGTGTGGATAATTTTCATACTGGCAAACGAGGAGAAAAAAAGCATAGTATACAAATATAATAAGCTATGCTTGAGTTACCACAAAAATTGGCATGGAGACTCAGGTCAGCACCTGATTTTCCTTCTAGATGAACCTTGAAATTAACTGGATGGGTAGCTCATATGGCCATTTAACTACAACTGATGTTACCCCAAAGGCATTATTAGCTTACATTTTATCAGATTAATCTATTGACCTATAAAGAGCAGGTTGCTGTTGTATCTGAGTGCTGTAGTTTGAATGGGACAAAAGGAGATCTGTCCCATGCTTTCCCTTTAGGCTTACTCATAGTATATTATTCCTGTAAAGTGTTGGCAAAGCATCCAATGAGAACAATGAAAATACAATGTCCTTACTGCCAAGAGAATGGATTAAATTTATACCAATTAATTGTCCCAAAGTTCTCATTATAGTCTTGGTCAAATTGGTTATAGTTTTGTTGGATTTCTGTTCACATGACAAACTTAATACTTGTTTTTGTTCTTATTGAAGCTTTCAATCATTAGAATTGAATTCTGAACCATTTTCTCTCCTCATTAAAACTTTATTAGAGGACTGGATTAATTGTGTGCTGATGTCTACTCCTATTGCAAGCTTTGCTAGGGAAATCACCTCGTAACTTTCCACAAGGAGAACGATTCATATGAAATAAACTGTCTTACTTTACTTCTGAAGAATATCATAGGTTTCAGAATAATGAGGGTTTTTTCTCCCAGTTTCCGAGGTGATGTGTCTGTTAGAGACATGTGACATTTGGCTGCCTCAGTCACCAAGCGTTACTCCATGTAATGGAACATGACATGATCGAGCAACCTGGGGTGAGATATTACCTAGCAAACTTGGGGAGAAAACACACCCTCGGGGGACATTTAAGCAAGATCTCTCTATCCCTTATACCTGAATATTATGCCTACGAAAAAGAAACCAACTTGAAAGTTACATGGTTTAAACTTCAAGCATAAAAACAATAAAACTTTGAAGTGTCCTAGCCTGAATTGTTTTTATACATGATGTGAATTTTGCTTTGTTTTGTTTTTCAAAATGAGGCAAATAAAAGGGCAAGAAAACAAAGAATTAATCTCTAACACTATTTATCTATTGAAAGTATCTGTCACCCATTGGAGTTCCTGAAAATAGCGTGTTGCCCCAGTGCAAATTCCGAAGGCCCCACGGATAATTGTGCTTTAAGGTATGTATCTGTTCTCAGAATTTCAGCTATACAAGTCATTCAACTAGCATTAAGAAAAAAGAAAGAAAAAAGAAATGTCCAGAAAACATCATGTTACTCCCAGAAAGGTGCAACAGAAACCAGAATGTGTGGACCCCCGTGCAAGAACAAGGGTTTAAATTTTATTATCTAGCACACCCTCACAACAACCCTGTGATTTTACAACCCATTTTGCCACTGGAGCCTGAGAGACAGTAACCTGCCCAAGGCCATGCAGTGAGTTTATGGCTAAGACAGGATTTGAATCCTGGTTTCCCAAGTCCAGCTCCAGAACCTTATCCGCTAGTCTACACTCACATTTTATGCATGCTATGCCCATTCAGTCCATGGTCAAAGTGAAGTCTTTGTTGTTTCATTTGATCCAACATATAACAGGAACCCTCGCTTCAGTAGGGCATCATAAGGAGTTTTGCTGAAGAACAGAACAAAGGCTGGAATCAATGCCATTAAAAAACCTGTATATATCTTTATTGCTATTGGGCCAAATCCTGCATTCCTCCATACAAATTCATATGGGACTTCAGATCTACACTCACCAATATTTTGTCATTCACTTGGAGCCCACTCTTAATTATTGTAATGCCAAGTCTGATTGGCTTTGGATTTATGTAAATTCTGGATGCCAGGTCCTTATATAGGGTATTTTTGTTACCGAGCAAAGCTGCAGGCATAGCTCTGCAGCTGTGTTCATAGCTGCGGGATAGATGGTGACCTGCCTTTTACGTGTGTTTTTATTCATATCTGTTTATTAAATAAATCACTGCCTCCTGGACCTAAACTAAAATCAACATCCCATTTTGTTTGTACAATTCCAAACCTACAGTCTCCTGCTTGTCTTCTTTCCAAATGAAAAAGACTTTCCCTACACCACTCGATTATGTCCCTGAGAAGGATGGGTAATGTTATTGTAAACATTAGCATTCTTCATGAAAACAATATTCAGAAACCACACCAGTTCCTGCAATTTATTGGACAGAAATCATATATTAGGAAGCAAGCACAATTGCAGTCCTTTTCACTAATATTTTTTTCAGTGGTTTAGAATAAGCAATAATTATATGCAAAAGTCTTCAGTCATGTAATAGTAAAGCTGACGATATATACATCAACAGCTTTCATAGGAACCCTCAAAATCGCAAATGCAAGAAAGGGGTGTAGTCATGTTTATGCCTCTGTACAACCAGTAAATAGTTATTATCATAGCTGAACATTCTACCTATAAAGAATAAAGTTCTTTGGAATGGTGAAATGGAAAAATAGATTATAAATAATTAGGAGCATAAAAATTAATCTAATGTTGTGTTATACATCATTTCCTAGGCCGCTTTTAGACGAACAGCACGCGATTGCGCATCGCGATTGCGCATAATTTGAAACGTCCGCCTATAGTAGATGAGACGGAAGTGGGGAATTATGTGCATATTATGGCGGTGGCGCATTTTTAAAGTCCGCAAATTAAATAGCTCACAATCGAGGTATTTAATTCACGGACTTTAAAAATGCGCCACCGCCATAATATGCACATAATACCCCACTTCCATCTCACCTAATTACAATAGGCGGACGATTCAAATTATGCGCAATCGCGATGCACAATCGTGCGCCGCTCGTCTAAAAGCGGCCCTAGTCAGCTCCCATTTTCAGTGGCTCATGATAAAATTAATTCTTTTAGGAAATTAATTTAAGGTATGTATCTGTATGTATGTATTAATTCTTTTAGGAAATTTTTATTGTGTTTCACTTACTGTCCATCGGTACTGGGCATATGTCCATGACATACTCCTGTAGTTTTAAACAAAATGGACTGGCTATTATTTGAAGCTCAATTAAGCTAAGTTTCACAGCCTTTAACAGCAACCACGTAAAAAGCAATTTGAATGTACAGTTTCTGATGTGAATGAATAATCTGATTCACTGCCAACGTTGGCAAACCTGGTAATGCTTCTAGTTTGTGCTCAAACTACTGTATATATCTGAAAATATGTTGATGATCTTTTAGTTGTTGATTCTCCTGAAATTCACAGGCACTACAATAGCTCCATGCATATTTCCTGAACTTCAATCCAAACCAATCTGTGTAGCTGATCCTTAGAAAAACCAAGTGGTCAGTACTGATTTCAGTTCCAAGTGATTACAATACACCTCTTGAGTAAGAGAACACTTCAGTCTCTTTTGCCCATTCTTTGCTTGGTTGTCATGCTGAGATGGGGTAAAATCAAACATGACCGTGGCCCACTTTGACCCACTGTAACCTGGGACTCACCTGCACGTGTATGCATGCACCACCAGATGTTAGCCTGGGATTGCCGCAGGCCATGCTGGTGGCTAACCCAGACTGTGACCTTGGCAAATCTCTGAGGTCACAGCCCGGGCTAAGGCCAGCCCAACCGGGCCGCAGTGGGCTAGCACATCTGTTGTGCCTCAGCATCCCCAGGGCCACTATGGCTAGCAGCCATGGCTATGCCTCATTGGCTGTCTGTCATGGTGGGAGGCAGGGCACTGAGATCACTGTGTGGGTGGGGCCAGCCACCCACATGTTTGTTATTTTCCCAGCCCTACCCGGGCCATGCAACTGGGAGAATGGCACCCCAAACATGGGCACGTCAGTTCAGTGTCCTGACCTGACCCAGGCTGTGTTGCCCATAATTTTCCACCCCAGGTTTGCCCAGGGAACAGTCCCACCAGTTGCATGTCTGTTTTTACCCATGTTATCTTTAATAGCAGCTTGATGGTAGTTCTATACTAATTAATTTTATTAATATTAATACCTATTATTTCTTTGTCTCCTGCACCAATATATATATTTTACAGCTCTGTTTTTAAATGCTTGACATCTTTCTTCCTCTTTCCTCCCTATCTAGTTCCCCTCCCACCAGTTACCTTGTCTGATCCACCCCCACCTATTCTGTGCCTCCTCATATATACCTGCCCTACATTTGCTCAGTGTATCTATTTCTGACTGGCTACACTATGTGCCTGAGGAAGGGCCCTGTATGGGCCAAAAGCTTGCTCATTTCCACTAACAGCAATTGGTCCAATAAAAGATAACATTTGAACCACTTTGTCTCTCTCTCTTTCATTAATATGTATGAGACCCACATGCCTAAATGTTTCCCTGAACTGTCAGAGTGCTCTAGAGCCTACGCTCTCAAACTGGAGATGGGGAAGGTGTTCTGGGGTGAGGATGTGTGTGAAAAGGATAACACCTAGCTCCACACTGGCAAACACCTAGCTCCACACATTCACTGAGCTAAAGGATGTCTCTGAAATAATGGGTAATTTTTCAGACATTATGGGACCACAGTGAATCCCCTGTGGTGGCCATTTGTCCCGTAACGTCTATTTGCTCCCCGCCAGATGTTCACCAGATTGAACCCCTGGTGGGAAACAAACTGACAACAATTCTGGACCTCGGGCCACCCAAAGGTCCAGAATCATGGTGGGATTGGGCCCCAACCATGGTTAGATTGACCACGATCCGGAATTGGCCGAAGGAAACATCTGTTGCCTTCCGCCAGCCCAGATCATGGTTCTGACCATGGGATGGGATCGGGCACAGTGGCTGCATTGGCCGCTGTGCCCACCCGTCTCCTGGAGGGCAGGCAGCTGGGGGAGCTCAGGGGGGAGGGGCTGTGCAGCCGCATGTCGCACCACAGAGCCCCACCCCCTCCCCGATCCCCAATAGGAATCAGGCCAGCATGTCTGTTAGACGGCTGGACTGATTCCTGTCTGGGATCCGAAACGGATCCCGGACTGTGGTTCAGCATGGCGGGCCAAAGGGCCCATCACGTGTGAAATTACCAAATGAGGTGGCAAGGAGAAAGGAGAGTCAAGAATAAGTGGGAGATTGAAGAGAAGAAATAGGAGGATGGGACAGGAGGAAAAGCGGGATCAAGATGTGAGGGGGGGAAATCAACTACAACAGACAAGTGTAAGGGGGGATGAGGTTCAAAAATAGTTTGAGAACCACTGCTCTAGAGCTAAGCGATGTGCTTTAATCTATGTAAGCATGACCTTGGAATGCCCATTTTGTCCCTAAACACAAGATTCTTTGTATTACCAAGGTATGCATATGTTACACTACATTTGTGAAATTACATTATTCATGAAATAAGCAAAATATTGCAAATTTCAGGAACTCAAAATCTGTATATCATGTGGGCTCAGTCTTAAATTCAAATGCAAGCTTGAATTTAAGGATAAGTTATCCCCTGGCCTTCAACAGAAGTTTGAAATTACCCACATGCTCAAGTGCTTTACTTGAGCATGGCTTGTAAGTGCAAAATCATTAATGGGAAGGCCAAAGTTGTGGGGAAGGCTCCAGTGGATGGGGCAAAAGTATCAAAGCCTTTCAGAGACTGCAAAAAACATGGGAATATGTGCAGCTCTCAAAGCTGCCACTGGGGTTTGGGGCAATTGTGCTGGCAGCCCACTCCTTTTTTTTCCCTCTGTGGTGACACATCAGTGTCATATCTGACAGCTTTAAGTGTGAGCTACACAGGTTCTGCATTATATGACTTACAAAGCAAAACTCCTGCAGGGAGTTGAAAGATGATGCTATGAAAAGTGAAAACAAATGAGACAGGGTAAGCCAGATCCCCTGCCACCCTGGGAAGGACCACTGCAGCCACCTCACTTTGGGCTGGCGGGGAGGGCAGTAATTGCCAGACCCCTGCTGTGCAGAAGGATTGAGACCCTGGAAGGAGCTCTCAATCAACTGATCAGGTGTAGCTCGCTCCTCCAGGCCTCCACCAATCAGCTGTTTAGTGGGTCAGATGAATAAACTCTTCCAGTGTTTGGCAGCTGGGGTTAGCGTGCTCTTCTGGGCCTGATTCTTGGACCTCACCTAATGGCTGGGCTGGGCAGGGCCTAACAGATGGGAGGGCACATGTTACCCTGGATTAGCCCGGCTGCGTGAGCCTTAGGCCACACCATGTAGCTGAACTTCTCTGGATGATGCATCTAGTAGCAGCCAACCACTTGTCCCAATGTGGAAGTGAGCAAACATCTGGCAGCCACTGAACTGACAAGCAGCTGACTCATGGATACTGCGGGCTACTGTCTTGTTTGTTTTCACCCAAAGTGATATTTATAGAACTCTAGCCCTGAAAACATGTAGGATTATACACTTGCTTGGGGTAAGTTATCATAGTTCCTTTGGGCAGCAAATCCAATACAGTAATTTTTACCAACTGAGGATCTGGTCTATGCAGTGCCTTTCATGAAGCTGCAAGGAGATGGGGGAGGCAGGTTCATAAGCAAGTAGAAACATTATAGTCCTGAAAAAGTAAGAATAGCCACAGAAAGATAAATAGGAACTTTAGCGACCAATGCTAAAAGTGCTGACGTAAACTCTCAATGGAGGAGTCACACTGGCAATCCTTCAAAAGTAATTTGTAGTGACACTGAAATCCAGGGCTTAATTTGTGCCAACCCTTGCAGAACTCAGCCCCAGCACCTTTTCCTGCTGCTCTGCAAGACCCCAATCATGAAAGATACAGAAGCACCAGTCTTTCTGCTGGTTGGGACAGGGTTGGGACTGGGGCTGCTGCCACTGGTGCCACCCATCTGCTTGAGCACTGAGAGCGTTTTACCACCAAATGGCTACTCCCCTCATTGGTGGCAGCAGTGCCGCCAGTCCCCAGCCCCCATCAAACTTTATCCGGTCCTGAGTAGAGCCTGGCAGATAAGAGGTGGGAACAGGAAGTGTTGTGGACTGGCAAGACAGCTCCACGTGACCCTTTGATGCACATCCCATGGTTCTGGGGTTGGAGAATGGGATTTCATATGTAGGTTTAGCCCATGCACCTTTATGTTTTTTGTTTTGTTATAATTTAGGCACTGCTGAAAACTGCAAATAATCCAATAATTTCCCCTCACATTCAAGTGGAAAAGCTACTAAAAATCTTACAGTGGAACTATGGAAAAGATGTTAACCCAAATGCTGTGAAATCAGCCCAGGCTGGGCACCCATTTTGCCACTGAATCAGCAATAGTCACATAAAAGACCCTCATTTACCTCTTTGATGCCTTGCATTATCCAAAAGTTAAGAATCCCTTTGTAGTTTCTAATAGGCCAACATGGAAAAAGCATTAAAATTTGCTCATTATGGGGGTTAATGACATACTATTCTACACTTTGATTAAAAAATAGAAACAGTCAGTCACAAACTGCTCAATCTCCTTTTGTCCTTCATTTTTAAAAAAATGTTTTATTCTTAAAACTTTTATTCAGAACTTTGTTTAACAAACCAAATAAAGCATTAGATACCATCTTCTAAGACCCTTTTCACACAGGTCGCAGTGAGTGGGGGATAGGTGTGTGGCCACGGTGGGTGGAGGTGGGTGTGTGGTTGTTCCTATGGGTGCACACCTATCTCCATCCATCTCCATGCACGGAACAACCAGCATTGGAGCCAGTTGCTCCATGTATGGGTGATGGGTGGAGGTGGGTGGAGATGGGCAGAGCACCCATGGACACCCCTCTTCTGCACACCCACCGCAGGTGGCGTTCTCATGGGCACCTCCCCCCCACACACACACATGTGCAGTGGGGGCAGTGCCCACGTGAAAAGGGCCTAAGACATTCTCTGCCCTATGTTTGAGTTATGAAAACTGTATTGGCTCATAGGTCAACAGCCAACAAGAGATTCCTCTCGTGAATATTTCTTCTGTGGTGAAATCTTCCATAACTGGGGTACTTCTGTTTTGGCATGTAAAATTTAAAACAAAAACAAAAAACACCAGCCTACTTTTAATGAATTGTACTGTAACATCCTTCTTTTCTGAAGACAAGGAGCCTGCTCCTGGATCTCCAGTACTAGTCCCAGAAAGAGGGAAAGATTCATTTGGCAGTTCTTCCTTTCCCCTCTCTGCTGGTTCCCCTGGGCCAAGTTCCAGTGTGCCTGAGGGAAGAGGAATGACCTCCTATGAGTGAACTCAGTAGGGGAAACTCCTTTTTCCTCTGACACTAGCACCATTTTGTGCCCAGCTTTCCCTGTTGTTCTCATAAAGGCCAAGTGGCAGCTCCTCCTTAAGAACACTGGCTCATACACTCGTGCACTCTCCTGTGGGGTAGCTAAGTATTGAAAACCTACACTGATAACCTGAAAGTACAACTAATTTGCACTGATGAATGGTCAATTATTATTCAGTAATAACTGATCAAATGCAGTGAAAGCAAGGAAAATACATCACTAAAGGGGGGGGGGGATTTACTTGGCAAGTATACTTTAGTTTCAGTTACTTGTAACATCATTATAGTAGGGAGCAGACTGCTTGAGTGACTGGCCCTTTAAGGGGTAGAACCAGCAGGTGAAGCACAGGTGCTAGCTGAGGACCAGGCACCTAACTAGTGAAGAACAGTGCCTGGATGCAGCACACCTGGGCTTGGGTGTGGCTGGGGAAGCTAAACGCAATTTAGGGGTGTGCCGCAGGAAAAAAATCATTTTTGTTTTAATTTTAATTTTCAAAATATTGTTTATGTTTTTATAATAACAAAGGGAAATGACCCCAAACATAAAAAATCAATAACATAAATCCAAATTTATTTGTTTCTATGCCTTCAAAAAGTGCTTCCAAAGGTGCCTCTCTGACACTGTCCTTTCCCCAAACTTGCCAAGAGTGCCCCAGGGTGGCAGAAATATCAGGAAGAGTTTGGTATACATCTGGGTAGAGGACAGAGCAAACACTGGTATGCAGTGGGTGCTGGGCACTGAAGAAGCCAGGCATTTGCACAGTTGGAAATGGTGGTTCCCCAAGTATGGCAAGACTTAAAGTTGAAGAGAAAGCCCATGGAAGGCAGAATGTCAGTGTGAGATTAGCAACATGCAGCAGGCAGACACAGGACAGAAAAACTGGCAGACAAAGGATACTGGGCACTGAAGCAGCAGGGACTAGCAGAGGCAGAGATGGTGATGCCCCAAGTATGGCAAGACTTCTAGTTGAAGAGAAAGCCCCTGGGAGTCAGAAATATCAGTGAGAGACTGGCACACAGCACGTGGACAGGGCAGACCAGACACTTGCAGGAACAGGGCACTGGCTGCTGAAACAGCAGGGACTGGCAAAGGAAAGGAG
Source organism: Sphenodon punctatus (assembly GCA_003113815.1). Classification (NCBI taxonomy): domain Eukaryota; kingdom Metazoa; phylum Chordata; class Lepidosauria; order Sphenodontia; family Sphenodontidae; genus Sphenodon; species Sphenodon punctatus. The sequence goes on from QEPC01001128.1 coordinate 473,424, forward strand.
AGGACTTACTTCCCAACCAGCTAGCATATCATGGCTTCAAGTGTTACTAAGAGCGTGCCATGGGGTTAGGAGACATGAGGGAAAGAGACCATCATCACAGAATGGAGTGGCAGCAGCCAAAACTGTGGTAGGGTGTCATCAGCTTGCAGCAGCCTTGGGGGCAATGCATCTGAGAGAGAGAGACTTTGGGGTAGCAGCAGCAGGAGGAGGCAGGCAGGCAGAGCAAAGGAGCAGCGGGCAGGCAGGCAGGAAGGCAGGCAGTGGCACAGGCTTTGTTATCATTGCAGGCACCCCAAGTTATAACAGGGTATTGTCACCCTAATGAGTGGCCTAGCAAGGGGCCAGGGGTGGGGTGCTTGGGGGATACCTCATGCTATGTAACAACAAGGTCACATTGTATAGAGTCATAGAAGTGGACAATGTGTGAGACTGCTTGTATGTGGCAATGATTGCTACAGTCTGCAGTCCTACTATTTAAAAGGTTTTAGCCAGGACTGCTTGGAGTAGCCCAATCCCCGAAGGGAGGGAGGTGTGCAGCAGGGAGCAGACTATTAGAGTAACTGACCCTTTAATGGGTAGAACCAGCAGGTGAAGCAGAGGTGCTAGCTGATGGCCAGGCACCTAAGTAGTGAAGGGCAGTGACCGGATACAGCACACCAGGGTTCGGGCATGGCTGGGAAAGCTAAAGGTTCCAAGGCACTGAGCTCAGATCAGTTAGGGGGAAACTATGGACTGACGTGTTGTTAGCAGTCAAGAGAGAGCTCCTGTGGGAGAGATATGTGAGTACAGAGGCTCCGGGGAAAGTCTATCCAGCCCAGTGGAGCTAGCCCTGGATAAGGATATAGCCCAGTGGGGTTAGGAAATAGGCATGGGCGAACAGATCGCGGTTCGTGTTCGGCCGTTCGGTTCGGCCGCGATCGGTTCGTGTGTTCGCGTTCGGCCGTTCGGTTCGGCCGTGTTCGGTTCGTGTGTTCGTGTTCAGCCGTTCGGTCGTGCCTCGCGTTCGCGTTCGGCCGTTCGGTTCGGCCGTTCGTGTTCGGCCGTTCGTGTTCGGTTGTTCGGGCAGGTCGTACGTTCGTGTTCGGCCGTTCGGTTCGTTTGCCATCGGGTTGTACGTTCGTGTTCGGGCGTTCGGTGTTCGGGTGGTTCGCGCGTTCGCGTTCGGCCGTTCGGCCGGAAATGTCGCGGGAAGCCGTAAAATCGGCGTCGCGCCGGAAATTCGTGTGCGTGTGCGTGAGTGAGGCGAGAGGGTGTGTGTTTGTTTCGGTGGCTGCTTGTGTAGTGTGTTTTGGTGATTGTTTTGGCTGTGCTGTGTGTTTGGGTGGGTTGGTGTGTGTTGTTTTGGACTGTGGGGTGGTGTGTGACTGTAGTGTGTGCGAAAAATTTAAAAAAAAACAAAAAATGAAGCGGTCTCAGGGCCGAATCTGCCGGGTGTGGCCACGCCCGACGGCAGAGGAGTTGTTGGCTGCGGAGGAGGAGGCGGCTGCCGCTGCCGCTGCCCCTGCCGCTGCTGCCGCTGCCCCTGCCCCTGCCGCTGCCGCTGCTGCCGCTGCCACTGCCGCTGCCACTGCCGCTGCCCCTGCTGCTGCCCCTGCTGCTGCCGCTGCCCCTGCCGCTGTCGCTGTGCCTTCCGTCTCGGACGAGGCGGGGGGCTCGTCAACAATGATTCCTGCCAGGTTTGTAAACCTTTCTTTTACTTTTAAGGCAAGAAAGGCTGTATTAGTTTTTTAGTTAGAGTGTGCCAGCCAGCCAGGGGCGGGAGTTAGAGTGTGCCAGTCAGGGGCGGGAGTTAGAGTGTGCCAGCCAGGGGCGGGAGTTAGAGTGTGCCAGCCAGGGGCGGGATGGCAGGATTTGCACGTGCCAGCAAGGGGTGGTTTTTCAGTTGCTCTAGCATCTAGCAGCAGCATCCCCTAGCAGCCCTGGGATGGCAGGATTTGCACGTGCTTTATGTTATTTTTAGTTGCCGTCCCTAGCACCCAGAAGGAGGGAGGATTAGAGGCATCATCATTAAATGCGTGATATTAACTTGGTTTTTTATGTATTCCCATTTCAGAGAGGAATCGGACTCCTCTGCTCCCGAGGCCAGCCCTGCTTCCACCAGCCCCCGGAGGCAGAGGAGGACAAGTCGCCGCAGGACACCGAGGCGGAGGTCACCATCTTCGCCTCCCCAGCGCCAGTCCTCGGACGTCTGGCGCTTTTTCTCGAAGGACGACCGAATCGCCACATGCAAGGTATGTCGTGTGGGGCTTCACTGCAGGCTTCATTGCAACATACTCTCTAGATCGCAACAAGTTTCTGCAAAGTGGTCGAGCCTTGCCCAGTGGTGACTCACTAGGCCGCCCAGTAGCACCCATTGGATTGCTCGTGCACAGAGCCCGTGGAACAGTGAGTGAGTGAGCTGAAAAGAGGCATATTGGTAGGAGCAGCAGCAGCAGCACCCATTGGATGGAGGATTACCCTCTGACCTGTTAGGAATGAAAGTCCCCTGCAAGGACAGATTGGATGGCCACCCAGTCCACCCACTCGTGGAGACAGAATGCAGGCAGGGCTTGACAGAGACAGACCATTTAGACAGACCATAAAGACAGATCTTTAGATTGTAAGCTCTCTGGGGCAGGGACCGTGTCTATCTTAGTTTTTTGTAAAGCACCAGGTACATCGCTGGTGCTATATAAATGCTAATAATAATAATAATAATAATAATGCTAATGTTCCTTTCTTTTTCTGCTCTTTCTAGATCTGCAGTAAAGTCTTCCGGCGGCAGAGGGAGGGCACAACATCGGGGCTGCTCACGCACATTGAGGGCACCCACAAGATCCGGGTGAGGCGGGCAGGCGAGGTGGAAGATGAGGACTCTGCCGGTGCCACTGCAGCTGCTGCACCTGCCGTGGAGCCACCACGCCAAAGGGGGGGGAAGGCCTCCCGCAAAAGGAGGCATACACGCCCTTCCCCTCCCTCCGCCTCTACCCTCACCGTCGAGAGCCCCGATGTCACGGAGGATGAGGACCTGAGGGAAGCGAGTGAGCAGCTGCGTCGCTCGGCACGGCGCCACACGGAGGAGGTCGACCGCTCCACCGCCAACCTGGAGAAGTGCATGTTGGAGCGCACGCGGGCGCTGCGCTCTGAGAAGCGGCGGGTGGTGGCCTACGGCCAGTATGTGGCCACCGAGCAGCAATGCCTGCGTGGCTACCAGCAGGCACTCTCCAGGTGGCACAACAATGTCGCCGCGGCGCTGGAGTATGCCGTGCAGAACGGCGGGTTCGACCCCTCCACGGTGGCCTGCCCTCTGGACTGCCAGCCGCCGGAAGACATCCTGCCTTTTCCCCAAACACGGGGGGGGCACTCTGAGACTGACAGGCCCAGTGGCAGTGGCCATTGAGACAGAGACTCTTAGCTTGTGTTTTTTAAGTTTCCTTTTCATGTTTGCTTTTGTTTGAAATGTTGTTTTGTTGTTGTTCTGTTTTTATAGTGTTAAGTATATAGTGTTAAGTTAAGGTTGGTTATTTAAGTGTTAATTAAATTGTTAAATGTTATTTAAAGCTGTTCTTTTTCTTTCTGGAAAGGGGAGAGGGTTTGTCATTCAGCTTCTGCCCCACGAGGAATTGGGTAGTCATAAGCCGGGTGGCAGACTTACAGTTTGTTTGTTTGGTTTCCTAGGCCCAGCCTGCATCATGAGGTCAGTCAGATAAGGCGGCCTAGGCCGTCTAGTAAGAGAGAGAGAGAGAGAGAGAGGCAGAGAGAGAGAGAGAGAGAGAGGCAAAGAGAGAGAGGCAGGGTGGGTGCAAGCATTGGGATGGAGGGACAGCACCTCAGCAGCACAGTACTATTGCAGCCGAGCCCTGGATGGAGGAGGAGGAGCCCTGTCCCACGACTGCCCCTGGCATGGGATGGATGGCGTGTGCCACTGCACCATCACTCTTTGTCCAGGGGCAGCTCCGGGAATCCCAGCAGCGGAAGGTTCACCTTGAGAAAGAGCAACTGCTCCACCAACTTGGCCCCCAGTCTCAGGCGGTGCGGGGAACATATGTCCCCCGCGATGGAGAACACCCTCTCGCTGGGGACACTGGTTGGTGGGCAGGACAGGAATCCCTTGGCCACTTTGGACAGGGCCGGCCACACTTGGGCCTTGCTGGCCCAGTAGGCCAAGGGATCGCTGCCGGGTTCTATGCAAGGCTCCTCCTCCAGATAGGTCTCCACTGCTGCTGAGGCGCCATCATACTCCCTCCGGTAGCTCTGGGTGGGCACCACCTGCCCCACTGCCCTCAGCCACGCTGCTTGCCCTTTTGTGCTGCTGGTCCCCATGCTCCCCTGAGTGGACAGAACAGAGGAGGAGCTGCTGGCAGTAAGGGTCCTGCTGCTGCTGGAGGCAGGGATAGACCCAGATGGCTGAGGGTCGCTGCTCCTACTCCCACCATCCCCAGGGGCATCCCGCTGCATGGCCCGCTCTGCCTGCCTGACCTTATCGACCAGCATCCCCTTCTGGAGGCCATAGTGCGCACTTTCCCGTGCCATGCTGCCCTTGATCCTGGGGTCCAGCATGGTTGCCAGGACATATTCGTCCCGGCGCAGGAGGTCACCAAAGCGAGCGCTCAGGCCCGCCTTCAACTTGTCGGCTAGCTCCATCGCCTCGTCGCACATTCTCCTGCCCTGAGGGCCACGATCCCGCCCCACCGCCCCAAGAATCTCATCCAGGCTGCTGTGGAGACTATGCACCAGCGGGGTCACCTGGCTGAGGGTGGCAGTGGAGCTGCTCAGTGTCTCCGTGACGGCCAGGAATGGTCTCAGGACAGAGACGGTTTGGGATATAATATCCCATTCCTCCCTGTTGTACCCTGGAGGTGACTCGATGTCTGTCTCCAGTTCCACCTGATGCAGGGCGGCTTTCTGTTCAAGAAGCCGCTCCAGCATCAGGAAGGTGGAGTTCCACCGGGTGGAGACATCCTGGATCAGGGTGTGCACCGGGGACCCTTGCTCAGCCTGCTTCTCCCGGAGGAGTTCGCTGCCCTTCACGCTGCGGTTGAAGAAGCCCGCCAGCTTCCTCCCCCGCTCGACCAGGGAGCTAAGGGTGCCTGGCCCAATGCCTTTATCACCCAAGCCCAGAGCGTCCTTCACCACCAGGTGGAGGGTGTGTGCGGCGCAAGGGATACTCGTGAACCCCCCGTCACGGACTGCCTTAAGCATATTGGCCGCGTTGTCCGTGACCACACACCCCTTGGTGAAGGCCACGCCTGGCGTGAGCCACTCCCTCACCATGGTGGTCAGGGCTGCCTCTACCTTCCTTGCGGTGTGGGAGCTGTCCATAACTTGGGACTGAAGCAGGGCCCACCTATACCCTGCTTCAGGTCCCCTCCTGCCACTGCCAAGCACTGCCTTTGCGTCCTGCCACCAGTGTGCAGTCACTGCCAGGTAGGCATGCTGGGCGTTCCTGGAGGACCACAGGTCCGTGGTGAAGTGGACCGTTGCCCCCCCAGCCCCTGCAAGCTGCTCCCTCACCCGCTCCTTCAAAGCCCTATATAACTGTGGGACCACAGTCCGACTCAGGGCGGAGCGGGAAGGAAGCTTAAAGTTGGGAGCCAGGAACGCAAGCAGACGCTGGAAGCCCTTGTCCTCCACAATGGAGAAGGGCTGGCCATCCAGGGCAATCATCTCGGCAACCAGGCGCTTGCCTTTTTCCTGGAAGCCTGTGCCACGGCGCCCTGCCGATGGCCTCGACACATCGCCCCACCCCATCTCCTCCATGGTGGACTGGCGGTGCTGCTGGGGAGGCTCCTGCAGTTTTTCTGCCCCCATAATGCTCCTGCTGCTGGTAGAGGCAGCAGCAGTAGCTGCAGAACGCTGGCCCGCTGAATGGGCCGGGCGACTGGCCGCTGGAGTCGGGAACCCGCTGGCATCCACTTCGCCTGCCTTCCCGCTCAGCAACACAGCACTGTGGCATGCCTTCAGGTGCCTGGCCATTGCAGTTGTGCCAAGGTTGGCAAGCGCCCGCCCACGCTTCACCACCTTTTGGCACAGCGTGCACTGCACCTCTCTGGGATCATCTGCCCTCACCTGCTTAAAATGCTCCCAGACAGTGGATTTTTTTCCCCCTCCTGCTGCCTTCTTGCCCGCCCCGGCAGACGTGCTGCTGCCAGTGCTGCTGGGAGAGGGAGAACTTTGTGGCACTGGTGGTGATGCAGCTCTGGGAGGAGGAGGGTCAGACATTGCCTCATGGACATAGATATCCTCTGCGGCACTAGTGTCACTGACTGCTGCCTCTTCCTCACTGTCCCCAGCGATCATGGCGATGTCCCCAGAAGGGGAGTACTGGGACCCGGAGGGTAGACTGCCCGTGCCCGCCATGCTGCTGGCACTCTCCCTGTGCCCCCCTCTGTGGCTGCTAGTGCTGCTGCAGCTGCCGCTGCTGCCACTCCTCCTCTCCCAGTCCCTAGTACTGGCATTGCCCGGGGATCGGGCCCTGCCTCTAGCAGCCGGGGTGGGATCCACCAGCTCTGGGCTACTGGGGATTTCCTCGACTGTGGGGGACATTGGTGGCCCTGGAGGAACATCGGTAGAAGAAGCAGCCCCAGCTCCTGCTCCATCACCACGCACAGCAGACACAGATGCAGCAGCCTGAGCCTCAAGTCCTGCAGGCCTTCCAGTGCCCTGAGTGTCAGTGGAGGGCACTGCCAGGAGACGTTGCAGAGCACCCTGGGCCCCTAAAGCAGGCCTCCTGATTTTGGGAGGGGGTGAGGCGCTCTGCCTCTGGCTACTGCTGCTGCCTGCTGCCGCTCCTCGTGCACGGCCTCTGGGACGTGCCCCATTGCCTCCCCTACGGGCAGCAGATCGGCCTCTCCTTCCCTTCTCCATTTCTCCCGAAAAAAACAATGTTTTTTAATATATAATTTTTTAAAAAAATTTTATTGAATTTTTTTATCAAATATTTATATCTCTATATCTACACTAATAACTAACTAACTACCTAACTAATAAATGTATTCTAAATGCTATGAATAACTCCAACAAACCCTAAAGCTGAATCACAGAAAACAGTAAACTCTATCTCTATCAGTAAACCTTAAACTAAACTACTCCTACTATGTCAAAACAAAAATGTATCGACCTAATCCTATCTATCTACCTATGAATATATGGGATGGGGGTTGGGGGGCAATCACAAACAAGACAAGGAGGGGTACAAAACTGAAATGAAACCTAAATCAATCTATAAATTAATAATATACTACTACTCTAATGAATCAAAAAAACAGGGGAAGGGAATGGGGAGGGAATATTCAATGGAGGGGGGAGGGAAGGAGGAAGATTGAAGATTGAACACAGGGAGGGATAAAAACAAAAAATAACAACTAAATCTATCAAAGCTAATGTAAATAAATGAGAATATGGGGGTAGATGGGTTGGATGGGTGAAATAGGAGGAGGATGGCAATGGATTGGGGAGCTGGAAAATGCTGGGTGAGGGAGCCTTCTGAAACGCCTGCTGCTCAGGAACAGTGACTAGCTCAGAAGGTATTGGGAAGGGGGGAGGCAGACAGTTTTGTTTCTTGCTGCGCCCGCCTCAAATCAGCCCCATTGGCTCCGTGCAGCCTAGCCCGTGGCCAATCATAGACTGCCAAGCCAGTGGTCTGAGGCGAAAAGAGATGGTGATTCATCAGGCTGGCTGCTACTCCAAGCCACTCTCCACCCTCCACCCCTGGTGCCTGGAAGTCTGCTCCTAGCTGAGTCAAATGACTTCCCCCTCCCTGCTACATTTGGCCTTCCAGTGACCTGACAGAAGACCATGTTTTAGCCACCCGAACACAACCGAACGCGATTCGAATTGAACGAACTGTTCGGCCATTTCGTAGTTCGGTGTTCGGTTCCGTTCGGTGTGTTCGGCCATTTCGTAGTTCGGTGTTCGGTTCGGTTCGGTGTGTTCGCCATTTCGGCGTTCGGTGTTCGGTGTTCGGTCCGTTCGGTGCGTTCGTGTTCGTGTTCGTGTTCGGTTGTCCGAACAGGCCGAGTTCGGGCCGAACACCGAACTACCGAACCGCGTTCGCCCATCCCTATTAGGAAAGGATGGAATTGAATATGGACTAAGTATACTTACTGGTGAAGGATGAAACACTACAGTAATGAAAGACACTATTGGAGCTAATCCTGTACGTGAGCTTGGGTTATTGACGGCCAGATCCTGTGGGTACTTACCCAGGCCAAGGCCAAGCTGCTACAATCATAATTAGCAAACTAGTAAATGTCCTGTAGAGTACATATTATTATTTTTTAATGAATGACATTTAGTAAAAATATTCCAGAATAAAAGTTTGTTCTTGTTGAGAATTATTATTATAATACAGCTTGCTGGGTGCTTTAAATCCATGCCAGAAGAAGCAATCACTGTTCCATGAAACTCATAATATAAGGACAAGAAGACAAACAGAACCTAAGGTAAAGGGCAACTGGCTATAAGTAATTAATACACGTCAACTAGGTTCATTGTGGGCATCGTGACTAAAGTTGGATTTGGAGTGGGTTTGAGATTGTATATGGCTAGCTACAAAACAACTTAGATAATAATTATGTCCCTGAACTGTATCTTATTTTGTGGATGTATACTGAGGGAATTTGGCGTCAGCAACCATGACAAGGGGTAATTTCAGACGTTATGATACCACGGTCACCCACAGTGAATCCCCGTACCGTACGTACCGTAATGTCTAAAAGGATTTCCACCAGATGTTCACCCCAGTGAATACCTGGTGGGAATCTCATTGACCATGCTTTCAGACCTCCAGCTGCCCGGAGGTCCGAAAGCTTGGTGGGATTGGGCCCCAAGCGTGGTCGGATTGGCCACAGTCTGGGCTGGGCCACAGGTAATGTCTGTTACCTGCAACCCGGCCAGATCATGGCCCCTGCCCTGGTCCTGGATCGGGCTCAGTGGCCAGATTGGCTGCTGTGCCCACCTGTCTCCCGGAGGGTGAGCGGCCAGGGGAACATGGAGGGTGGGGCTGTGCAGCCGCACATCGCATCATGCATCCCCGCCCCCTCCCTGATCCCCAGGCAGAATCAGTCCGGCACATCTAAAGGACGGCTGGACTGATTCCTGATCGGGATCTGAAACGGATCCGGGAGCACGATTCAGCGTGGCGGGCCTGGCGGTCCGTCACATCTGGAAATTACCCAAAAATAGAGGTAAAAGACCGCCATTCCAGAGCATACCAAGAAGTAGGCATCCTAATTTTTAAAAATGGAGGCAAACTGGAGGCAAACAACCAGATAGAGGATAAATAGGGAACAGTAGATACAGTTAGTAAAAGAGTTCATTTGGAGGAGAATCTGATGTTTTACATACGCTCACATTTCATTTCAGGATTGAAATATTCTCCTTGTCTTTCATGGAACAACAAGTTAACCCACTTACTTTAATATTTATTTTATTTATTTATTTATTTATTTATTTGTTTGTTTGTTTGTTTGTTTGTTTTGCTTTGATTTTTATCCCACCCTTCCTGCACAGCAGTTCAAGGTGGCTTACACAAAATTAATAAAAAATACAAACAAAAACATCCCCCAACCCTCATCCCATCCTATCCTCCTACAGCCCCCCAACCCATCCTCCCCCTTAATTAACCCCACAATTCAGTCCCCCCAGTTAACTTCAGTCCCTGCTGCCAAAAGCCCAGCAGACCAGAATGGTCTTACATTGCCTCCTGAAGGCCGCCGGCTTGAACACAGGCAGACCTCGTGGGGGAGGGAGTGTCACTGGGGGGATGTGTTTAGGGCCCTCTCTTCGTTAGAGGCTGCCCCCCGTTTGCCCACCAGGCCAACCGCAACCCAGTTGCCTGTGCCCGCGTGGGTCCCCAAGTGATCAGAAAACCTTCACTGCAATCAGGGAGCTTTCAGAGGCCCGTGCCCCCTAGAAACGCCTCCCCTTGATCTCCCAGCCCAGCCGTAACGCAGAGAACGTTCTCTGGCCACCTGTAGCTTGGAAGACTTTGCAGTGGGGTTGTCTTATATGAAAAAGGTTCGTCTAGGCTCACACCTAGATAGGAGTACCCCCAAGTGAATTCCCCAAGGCCAAATAAACACACAAGCACACTAGGCTTGATTATAAAACATATATTGATTACATACAAGTACAAGGCTGTTGATCAGATAGTGCAAAGTCAATAAATCAAACATAAAGTCCACGCATTCTAAATCCACTGATATTCCCTGACTGTCCCCTTACCCTAAAGGTGCAATACAGGTCCATCAGTTGTTGTCTCAGCCTTGATGTTGGAGACCGGGTTCAAATCTTAGTTCATAGTCAAGTCTTTAGTCCATAATCTGCAAACATGTGGCAGCTCCTCTCCTGACCTGTTAACTTGTTGAAGTCCAAAATGGAAGAGAGTCAATTCTTGAAGAAGAACTTCCTTCTTCTTCCTCACAGGAGGCCTGAGGTCACTTCCTGAGTCTCCTGGCCATTGTCATTGTTATCAAGTTGGGAAGGTTACCTGGCCGTTTCTTGGCAACAAACTACCCACTTGCCATGACAAAGGGAATCTCATCCCCCACTCTGGCAACTGGTTTCAGCATTCTGCCCTAACTGGGCTTACAATCTGTTTAACCCTTCACATCACACCACACATATCCCCAAAATGTGAGTAATCCCCCCCAAATGGGTGTGTTGCCCCCATGTCCCCATGACAGGGAGTTCCGCAGCAAAGGTGCAATGTCCGAGAACACCCTCCTCATAATTGAGACCTGGCAAAAAACGAGTCTCCGGGAGGGTGTCCCCAGCTGATCGCAGAGGCTGTAATGGTACTTGGGGAGCCAGGCAATCCTCAGATATATGGGACCCAGATCATTTAGGGCTTTAAAGGTCATCACCAGCACCTTGAATCAGACCCAGAAGACCATCGGTAGCCAGTGCAGCAAACGTAGCACCGGTGTTATGTGCTCATGGTGACCTGTTCCCTTAAGGAGGTGAGCTGCCACATTCTAAACCAGCTGCAGCCTCTGAACTGTCACCAAGGGCAGCCCCACACAGATCGCATTGCAGTAGTCTAGCCTCGAGGTGATAAAAGCATGACAAGAACTATCATTCATTGCAAGAACTTTATTCGACTCCAAAATGCAGTGAGTAGGAAGTAATTCAGTAGCATGCGCTTCTGTGCAAATTCATAGAGATTTGGTCTTGGAAAGCAGGTGTCTCAGTTGCTTTGGCATGCCTGAGCACCGACCATTCTATTGTGGGATCTGATATCATGGTCCAGCATACGCCTATGGTGAACCTGGAAAATATGTGCACCACTTCTAAGGCTGCAGCCACATGAGACACCTACTAGGCCTTGGACAGTCTTACTCCACTCAAGGCAGCCTTAGCATACAATGCAATGCACTGTGTGCCCAGCAGCTTCCAGATGTCCCCCCACCCCGTATGGTGGGTCGGGTATCTGACTGCTACATACTGTGTCCTCAAAAAAAGACCAAGGATACAGCGCATAACACTGAAGCTTTACCCAAAATAGGTACACTCTAGTCCCATGCAGTCACATCACAGCCAGGGGAAGGATAGTGGTCGGGCCAGGGGAGGGAGGCAGGTCAGGGCCGGGTACCCATGAGCAGCCAGTAACTTGGCCCACTCTGCATCATTGCAGAGGTCCGACAGTGGCCCTCCTGACTTTCCTGCAGTGGGGGGCAACAACCATGTGCCCTGTTCCCCATGTTGGTCCAGCAATGTGGTGGCAGCACCTGCCCACCTTGGGGCCACGCAGGGATCAGGCCCTCTGCAGCTTATGTGGTTGCAACCTGGGTGATCCAAACAGCTGCAGTTTCCTGGTCATCCCAATAATTCATCGATGTATTCAATATGTAGTATTTATAACTATGATTATGTTCTGAAATCTTATCTAAGTACCAGCTGTCAGAGTCCTCTGCTGTTCATTGTTCTGTTTGGGCATTCTAGCATAGACTAGGTCTCAGACATTGCCATTATGCCAAATGACAATTAAGCCCTAATGTCCACTTTGTCTAGGGTTTTCTCTCTTCCAACAGCTCTTAGAAGATGCAGTGGACTGTGTAAAATGTTATCATTTTCCACTTTTACTGACTTCAAAGGTTTTCTGCCTTTTCTTGGTCTAAAATTAGCAGCAGGCAATAAAGGTGCAGGAACTTCAAAGTCAGCACTTGAACAATGGAAGCATCATTTTTGTTGGATTTATAGTTACTAGGACAAATGAAGAAGAGGCAGAGCAGCCTATGGAATATAACGTATCCAACGTATCCATCAATGAAGACCTGTCAACATGCACACTGAATGGTCAGCTATTATAAAAGAGCTTTCAATGTATTTTATGCAATTCATTGGTCGAAATCTTTCCAGCTTTTGGCACAAACATACCCACAATTTTTCTAGTGTACACAGAACTGTGGCCTCTTGACAGGATTATTTGTAACACAAGCCTGGAACCAGCTTGGTGCCTGGGTTAATAAATAATGTTAAAGGGTGCTTAGAGGCAGACAGCTGTTCCGAGACAGGAAACGGTATTACACATCACCTGCAGACATACATAAAGATTGAGATGCAATCAGAAGAAGGTCAAACTTGTATTTATTCTAATGATTGAATTTGTGTGTGTTACAACAGAAATTGCTCATTCAGAATGCTTTGGTGAATGACTGAACACAGAATATTTCTACAGCAGACTTTTGTCATCACAATATTGCGTTCTATATCGTTGGACTGGTAAATATGAATGGGTATGCAATGAGGATTCAGATGTCATCTCTAGCTTCTTTTGTTGGACCAATGACAACCAAAAGCAGTGGACACGGCCTCTTCCTACATAATAGAAATGAGCCTTTTCTGAACCTCTGCCTCCCTCCCCCCACAAAAGGTGCATGGTACAGTCCAGCAAGGAATATTTTGTTGGTGGAATGGGTGGGGCTTCCATGGGTGAGAGATGGGGGAGTTGATGTGGGTAGGACACTGGCACTGAGAAGGTGGGGAAAGGGTTTGTGGAGGGTGGATTGTTTGGGGATTTATGGGGGTGGGGTTATTTTATACATTGTAATTAATTTTATTGTAATCCGCCTGAGTCCTTTGGGAGAGGGACCATGTAGAAATCTAATAATAATAAAAAAAGACAGGGAAGGGGAACCTGCTGCCCTTGAGTCAGTTTCCTTGCTTATAGGAGCCGGTCATGAGGATGGACACTGCTTATTGAACATGTAAAGAGTTTATGGTTAGAGCCTTGAAAGAACCATTCTGATGTGGGCTGCTCGGCTTTGGGACAACTGTGTCAAGGGTCCTAGATTCTGTGCTGCCCTCTGCTTGCCCAAGTTTCCTTCTGACAGTTGGCTTATAACATTAGTGGGAATGGGCAGTTGCTATCCCAGTGTTTGGAGGCCGTGGCGGAACGGATGCGGCTGAGCAGACTGAAGCTCAACCCCGATAAGACGGAGGTGATGGTGGTGGGGAGAGTGAGGGAGGTGTCGGCCTCCCTGATTGGGGGGGGGGTCACCCTCCTGTAGCTCAACAGGTCTGGAGTCTGGGGGTGGTGCTGGACGCGGATCTCCGCCTGGAGCAGCAGGTAGAGGGAGTGGCGAAGGCTGCCTTCCACCAGTTGTATCTGGTGGGAGGTTGCGTCCGTACGTCTCTGGCCTGGACCTGGCCTCCCTCGTCCCTGCCTTCATCACCTCGAGGCTGGACTACTGCAACGCGCTCTACGTGGGGCTGCCCTTGTTCCTGGTTCGGAGGCTGCAGCTAGTGCAGAATGCGGCGGTCCGCCTCCTTTCGGGGACGGGTCACCGGGACCACATAACACCTGTGCTCCCGGCTCTGCACTGGCTGCCAATAGTGTGCCAAGCCAGGTTCAAGGTGTTGGTGTTGATTTATAAGGCCCTTTACGGTCTCGGCCCCTCATGCCTCAGGGATCGCCTCGCCCTCCGCGCCTCAGAGCGGCTCCTTCAGTCTGCCGGGGGTGCCTTCTTGGAGGTCCCACGTGTTAAGCAGGGCGCCACAATGGAGACAGTATTCTCGGTGGCTGGACCGCACCTTTGGAATTCCCTCCCGGAGGAAGCTTGCCTGGCCCCGAATCTTTTAACATTCCGGCGAGTTTGTAAAACCTGGCTGTTCGCCCAGGCGTTTGGGGACGGTGGGAGTGTGGGTTAGTGAGTTTTTATCCTCCTACCCTTCTTTTTTATTCTTTATATTTTCTTGTTGTCCTTTCCCTGTTTTATATGTGAGATTTTTATAACTGTTTTAAATGTTTTAAAAGCTGTTTTATCTTGAAATTTGTTAGCCGCTCTGAGCTGCTTGCAAGAGGGGCGGGGTATAAATATATTAAATAAATAAAAATAAATAAAAATACTTACACACGCATACACATTTTTTCTCCATTTTAAAAATGAAATGGATAGGCGAGTTCTCTTTTCCATTGTGGGTACAGGCTTGGGTACTCAAAGGACTATCCAAAAATTTGGATATTACTCACTGCATTGGTGATAAATTCACTGCTTGTTTCAGCTCTGGTACCTACTTTAGATCAGTGAAAGAGAAAGGGAGCTCAGAGAAAGGAAGTGGAGATGAGGAGATGCACTCAAGAATAGGAGATGGATCCATGGCAAAGGTCAATGACCTGGACCCCTTCTGTCTCCTATCCTGAACATACCCTTTAAGCACTTGTCCCCAACTCCTATCTGGCCCGCGGAGCTTGTACTAATTTTTAAAATGGCCCATTGGAGGAAAAAGGTTCCCTATCCCTGGAATAAAAAAAAAAGATTTGTGATATCTCGCATCTGAAGAAAGGGAGCATGATCACTTCACCATGTAATCATTATTTTGCACTTTGTGGAGGAGCAATGTTTTTTATTAGAAGAAAAGTTAGTGGCAGAGTTATATTGTGGTGTTATTAGATTATTTACAATTATTATTTACAATTATTACAAAGATTAATTATTTACAATTAGAAAAAGGTAATGCTCCTTGTTAAAACACCACTGTTAGGTTATAAGCAGCTATCGTCTTGCTCCTTCCATATCTGTCAGGTGTTCAGTGTATTGTTTCTTCCTGTGCCCACTGAAGAGCCTTTCACAAAAAGTCAACATTTAATTGTCTACTGAGCCCAATGGTAACATAATGAAAATGCTTCAAATAGGCTTAACTGTAAACACCAGTGTATTCTGAAGTTCTGACTTGCCAAGTCAGGCAACTTAGAACTTACCTGACTTAACAAGTCTTGCCAAGTCTGAAGTTCTAACTTGTCCCAGACTCCTGTTGGGACAAATATTCAGATAAAATAAACCTGTGCAGTCCCATTTCAGTAAATGGAATTACTTTGGTTTACAGTAGTTCTGAATCTGCCTCTTTGTGATGAATGCTTTTTATAGAGAATTCTATATCCATTACTCATTTTCATGCCAACAGTTTACTTTATAATTTTGTATTTATTTTATAATTTTATACCCCACCCCTCCTGTCTCCATCAACAATTATAACAACAATAAAATACAATATTAAAACATATTAAAATAGACATTTAATCAGAACAATCAGAAGATTGTGCATAAAAATTAAGAATAAAAAAATACAAAAAACCACCCATCCCAAAACTTCCCTTTACCCATCCCCCACAAATGCTTGGCAGAAAAACCAGGTCTTACATTAACACCAGAAAGTGAGGAGATTCGGGCTGAGGCAGACATCCACCGGGAGCGAGTTCCACAGCACCAGAGTGGCCGCCAAGAATGCCCACCTGTCGGTCCCCACCAGCTCATAGCGCGGAACCTCCAGGAGAGCGCCTCCTGATAACCACAGGAGTCACCCAGGGGCCCAGGAAGCGAGGCAGTCCTTCAGATAACTCAGGCCCAGGTCATTTAGAGCTTTATAGGTCAGAACCAGCACCTTGAATCAAGGTCTGGAAGACTATAAGCAGCCAGTGAAGAGCCCAGAGCACTGGTGTAATGTGCTCTCAGTGACCCATCCTGGTGAGCAGATGGGGTGCCGCGTTTTTCACCAGCTGCAGCCTCCAAACCATCACCATGGGCACCCCCACTTAGAGTGCATTACAGTAATCCAGCCTCAATGTGACAAATGCATGGATGATGCATTTCTGAACTCTATCTCTCTACTCCCTCTCTCTCTCCATCTATTCAAGCTCGCCTCACCAGCTGTCTCTCTGACATCTCTACCTAGAGGTCTCAACGTCAACTCAAAATCAACATGGCTAAAACTGAACTCCTTATCTTCCCCCTTTATCCTTCCTCTCCCTCTTCCCTGTCGATCCTCATTGATGGGGTCACCATCCTTCCCATCCCCCAAGCCCGTAGCTTAGGCTTCATCTTTGACACACCCCTTTCTTTTAAACCCTACATCAACTCTGTTGCCAAATCCTGTCGCTTCTCCCTCCATAACATTGCTAAGATTCTCCCTTTTTAAATTTATTTTATTTATTTATTTAAAATTTATATCCCACTCTGGGGCGGTGAACAACATTCATTAAAACAATATAAAATTTTAAAACAAATTAACAATACAATATGTGGGGAAAGTCCCCATCCCCGCCCCCACCCCAATCCTACCCCTCACCAAAAGCCTGACAGAACAGCCAGGTCGTACATATACGCCGAAACAGCAGGAGAGTAGGAGCCAGCCGAGCCTCCTCTGGGAGCGAATTCCACAGCACAGGGGGGACCACCGAAAAAGATCTAACATCGGTGGCCACCCGCCTCACCCGGGGAACCTCTA
>QEPC01001128.1:498799-523685 GCA_003113815.1 Sphenodon punctatus
AAATGATTCATAATCATATATTGTCAATCACCAAATGTATTATCCCCTTTACACCTGAAGTTATACTATTGGGAGTATATCCTAAAATAGAGTTGTTGAATTACCACAAGGAAACTATAGTTATTTTGATTCTGGCAGGAATAAATGTTCTAGCAAAGAACTGGAAAAATGCAACAGGACTGACAGAAACTGCTTGGATTAACAGGATATGGTTTCTTTTTTCAATGGAGAAATTAAAAGCAAACTTCCATAATAAACAAAAGGACTTCCTGCTTACTTGGTCCCCTATCTGGAATTTCCTACAGCAGTATAAGAGACTGGATGGAAAAGTATACTACCTTCATGAAAAAGAAATCATTTGAGATGCCATTAAAGAAACAGAAAAAAGAGAATATGGACAAAATATAAATACATACCTCTGATACATAATAGTAAATAAGGGGGGGAGGGGGGAAACAACAAAGAAATACAGGTAACTGAAATGTTATTATGTTATATGAAATACGGAAAAAGGGGCCAGTGGTGTAAAGCCCTAGTATGTTAGAGATGTTTTTGATTGAACATTAATAAAGAATGAAAAACTTTTTTTAAAAAAACCCAACCTAAAATCCCCAGATTAACATAACCCATACCCAAACCCTCCCTAACCCAACCCAACCCCTGCCCACTACCCGACTCCCCCACCCCTACCCACTCCTTTCCCCAAAGGCCTGGATGAACAGCCAGGTCTTACAGGCCCAGCGGAAGGCCAGCAGACTCAGGGCCAGTCGAGCTTCCTCTGCAAGGGAGTTCCAGAGTCATGGTGTGACCACTGAGGATGCCCTCTCCATTGTGGCCCCCCAGCTAACCCGAAGAACCTCCAGGAAGGTGCCCCCGGAGGACTGCAAGGATCACCCCAGGACCTAAGGAGTGAGACGGTCTCTCAGATAGGAGGGGCCCAAGCCATGTAGGGATTTAAAGGTTTAAACCAGCACCTTGAATCGGGCTCGGACGCTATAGGCAACCAGTGCAGAGCTCGGAGCACTGGTGTTATGTGCTCCCTATGGCCCGTCCCTGTAAGAAGACGGGCCACTGCATTCTGCACCAGTTGCAGCTTCCGAACCAGAACCAGGGGCAGCCCCACGTAGAGTGCATTGTAGTAATCCAGATTCAAGATGATGAACGCATGGATGAGGGTGGCCAGGTCGGAGTCCAAAACATATGGCTGGATCCTCCGCACAAGATGTAGCTGGCAAAAGACTCCCTTCACCACCGCCTCTACCTGGCAATCCAGCCGAAGGCTGGGCTCCAACAGGACTCCCAAGCTCCAGAGCCGGGGAGCCAGTGGGGGGAAGACCCCCTCAACGAGGGGAGTCATCACCCCCACCGCCCGACCCACCAACATCACTTCCATCTTATCAAGATTCAGCCTCAGTCTGCTCCACCGCATCCAATCAGCCACTGACTCCAGGCACCAGGAAAGCACCGAGATTGCAGGGCCTGGGTCGGTTGAAAACAAGAGGTATAGCTGGGTGTCATCAGCATATTGGTGGCAATGAACACCAAACCATCTCACAACCTCCCCCAGGGGCTGCATATAGATGTAGAACCTTGCCGTACGCTGCAAGAGAGGTCCCAGGGGCTAAATGTTTCAGACCCCAACACCACCCACTGGCTCATTCCTGAGAGGAATGAGCAGAATCATCTAAGGACCGTCCCATCCACCACCACCAGGGACCACAATCGTCTCAGCAATAACCCATGGTCCACTGTATCAATAGCAGCTGAGAGATCTAACAGGATGAGTAGTGTTGAACGCCCGGAATCCATCTCTCTGCAGAGGTCGTCCATCAAGGCCACCAACACTGTCTCAGTGCCATACCCTGGGCAAAACCCTGATCAAAAAGGGTCTACAAAACTGATGCCATTCAGGTGACCCCGGAGCTGCGGGGCCACAACCCATTCAATAACCTTCCCTAAAAAGGGAAGATTAGACACAGGCTGGTAACTGGCTGGTACATCAACATCCAAAGATGGTTTCTTTAACGGGGCTGCACCACCGCCTCCTTGAGGCAATCCGGCACCCTACCCTTCTAAAGGGAGGCATTGATCTCCCCCACCAGCACTGGCCCCAGGGTCCCCTAGAGGCTTTCACCAACCAGGGTAGGCATGGATCTAATTTACAAACGGTGGCCCTAACAGACCCCAGGACACCCACAGCATCAGCCGGCATCACTTCCTGAAACTGATCCCACAAAGATGGACCAGACAGGGCATCCATAACCCCAAGCTTTCTTTCCTCTGCATCGATCCCAGCTCTGAAATCACGCTGAATCCAAGCAAACTTCTCTGAAAAGTAGGTGACAATCTCCTCAGAGTGGGCCTGGGATATCTCTCTCTCCAGGCAGAGGGAGGCTGGATTGACTAGCGCCTCACCACCCGGAAGAACTCCGCTGGGTGCAACTTTGCAGCAGCTATGAGGGAGGCAAAGAATTCCTTCTTTGCCGCTCTCACGGCCAGAGCATAGGACTGCAAATGGACCTGATGCTGTAGCCAATTGGATTGAGCATGGGAACGCACCAGTGTCACTCTAACAGCCGTCCCTCCCATTTCATACACCACAGCTCCTCAGTAAACCAAGGAGCCTTACAATGATGAAGCGGTGGCAGTGGACATCTCAGAGCCACCCAGTTGATGGCCCCCTCCGGCAAGATGTTCCATGCTTGGATGAGCTCATCAGCCAAGCGGCCATCAAGGTCCAAGGACACCTCCCCCAGCACGCCTTGGAACCATTGCGGTTCCATCAGCCTCCGGGGGTGGACCATTCTAATAGGTCCCATTCCTTTCAAGGGGGCTATTGTATGCTAGGAGTCTGGCCTGCAGGAGGTAATGATCCGACCATGACAAGGGCATAAAACTAACCTCCCCCACTACCGGATCACCCGCCTCAAGGCCAGAGTGGAATACGAGGTCGAACATACGCCCCCCCTTGTGTGTCGGGCTGTTGACCATTTAGGACATGCCCATGGTTGCCATGGTGGCCATGAACTCACGCTCTGCTCCTGCAAGGCTGGTGCCGGCGTAGATTTTGAGATCCCCCAGGACCAAGGCCCTCAGGGAACACAACACCACCTCTAACACTAGTTCCGCTAGAGCAGAAAGGGATGCCACTGGGTAGGAAGGAGCCCAGTACACCAGCAACACCCCAATTTTGTCCCCTGCCAAATCAAACACCACGTGGAGAGCCTCAGTTCCTGAAATAGACTGCACTGGATACCTCCTAGCAGTCCAGGACTCCTTAAAAACCATAGCTACATTCCCCTCCCCCCCCGGCCCTCAGGTCGAGGCTGGTGCTGCACAGAGTACCCTGCCGGAACGAGGTCTGCCAAAATCGGGCCTGCCTCCCCATCCAGCCAGGTCTCCATGAAGCATGCAAGATTTGTGGCCCAATCCGGGATTAAGTCACAGATCACTGGTGCTTTGTTAGCCACAGACCTCACATTCAACAGCAGCATCTCTGAATAGAGGGACCTCAGACTTTGATCCATCCTCCCATCTGAGTGGGGGGCAGGCTCTGGGAATAGGCACCAAGCACCTTGGTCCCAGGGCCACCAGTACCCTTTGTTCCCAATGACCATACCTCCCCCACCCCAGAACGATTCCCACAGCTGCTTCACCCCCCTCCCTCTACTCTAGCCCGACCCCAACTGCTGGCTGCCCTGCCCNTAGGGTACCCCACCTCAGAACCTTCCCCATGCCTAACCCAATTCCCCCTCTCCCCCACTGGAGTTGAGGTCCCAGTCCCAAGGGCCAATCCCCCCCCCCTGCTTCCACCAAGTGGTCCCCTCCAAGGTTTGCCCCCCCTCACACCAGGGTACCCCACCTCAGAACCTCCCCCCTCCCTAGCCCAATTCCCCTCTCCCCCACTGGGGTTGAGGTCCCAATTCCAAGGGCCATCCCCCAACCACCCCACTGTTCCCCTTAATCTAATGGACTGGGGTTCAGTCCCTAAACTAAATAAAAAACTACAATTACAATAATAATAAATAATAATGAAAAAAAGTTACTCTTTCAAGGACTTGATTCCAGGCTACACGTCCAAGTTGCCACCAACTGCTGCAACATGTCTGGGGGGTTCTGGAGGGGGGTCTCCCTATACCTCCTGGTCACCTAACGGCCTGCACCATTTGGTTGCCACCCCTGGGAGCTAGGGCTCCTCTTGCAGGCAGCAGCTTTTACCTGGGGGGGGGGAGAGGAAGGCTCCAATCAGGGAGACAGGGGGATTCAATGATGTGTCTTCCCCAGACTCCACACCAATCCCAGCCCCTGGGAGCTCCTAAAATAAGTTGGGATAGGAATAAACTGAGCTAAATCTCATTCCACATAAGAGGGAGAGAGGTGATACTGGTTGGTGGCAGAAGAAAGAAATCGGGCTGAATAAAGTAGTAAAAACACTACTCACGAGTATTCACACAAGTTCCGAGGACCAGCCCCAAGTGCTCACTCTCGGCAAATACTTGTGAATAGTTTCTGAGGAGGGAGCCAGAGGCCAGAGGGAGCCTGGTGGGAGGGAATGGGCCAGGGAATGCTCAGCACTTTCCATCTTGGAAAGGTCTGAGCATGCTCAACTTTTTTTTTTTTTTTTTAAAGCAAAGCCATATATCGCTGGAGTCCCTCCAGAGGGTGAGTACTCTATCCCCTCAGCCCCCACTAGGCCCACACCCCCTTAACACCCCAAACCTGAGCCCCCACCCCACCCCTTTCCCTGGCCCCTGCTGGTGTAGTCTCTCCCTGGCTAGTGGGAGCCAGGGAAGTGGGAGCAGGGACCTAGTGCTGGCCTCCGGCCCCCTTCCTTGCACTTGGCCAAAGATTTTCCCAAGACGTTTTGGGTGCCATTCCTCAAAACTTCAGAACTCAGATAATTGAGTTGAGTACCTTGGTCCTAGGGGTTTTCTGGGAAAAACTGAGGGCCGAATTTCAGCACTAGAAGGGAATTAAGAGGCTCCATAATTAATTTATTTCTATTCTTGTGCCAACTGACCAAGATTAGGTCTCCATTGTTCTATAAAGAAATAGTCCCAGCCCAAAGAGCTTACATCCCAATCAGCAACCAATGGGACATGGCCAGCATGGCAACAACTGAGGTCCCCTGCAGCCCACAGACCCAGGCCTCCTGTATAGGCTCCCCAGAGACCTGTGATGGGCTATGGTCAGGTCCCTCTGTGCCCAACCAATTCCTAACTTCCTCCCCACATGCACCTTTCCTGCTACCTGGACTGCATGACCCAAGCCAAGCTGTGCCCTCATGCTACACTAGCAGTAGAAAAACCTGCCCCTGCAAAGCCACCTCCATGTTATGGGGGAAAGCTCTCCACCATGACACCAGAGAACCAGCCCCTATGGATTTCACCAACACTGGGTACCCATTTCTCATGGTCTCCCTGTTGAAAAAAAAGATCACAGGATTTTAGCCCTGACATTAGAGGGGAAATAGAAGCCTGATCCTTTAAAAAAATAAAAGAGGGGGAAAGAAAACAGGTGGAAACTGTACAGTGCACTGTGCCAGTGCAAAGAGCGCTGTGAAGTTATATTATGAGTGTAATTTATTGAACAGTTAGAAAGGTGGAATTATAACACTGCAAAGCAACAAAAGCAAAAAATGCTCCCTGTTGTCTTATCTTCTGGATCTTTACATCCTCTTCCTACTTTCTTTTTGTGTTAAGATCCTGTTCTTTTATCCCTCAGGGCGCTTTCCAATGTGATTAAATGTGTATTTATGAGGGTGGGTGACCAGTCGCACATCCAAATTAGACGCAAGTGCACTTTACCGAACTGGATTTTGGAGCTCGGTAAAGCGTGCTTGTCAGTGCACTGAAAAGCTTCAATCATGCGTGGGGTGCCTTTCCAATGTCATCAAAGCCGCACCTAATTTGGATGTGCAGCCGATCACACAACCTCATAAGTACATATTTAATCACATTGGAAAGCGCCTACTGTATATAAATTAGGTCACTTTCACACATTACCTAGGAGGTGGGGAAACCTCCATGATGGTAATTCACATGGAATGGAACTGCTCTCTTCACATGGGAATTAGTGCACGTGGGAATGCACTATTCTGCTTTTATCCCCTGAGAACACCTGTAATTGTAAAAGCTATATTGGGGGACCCCATCATGCATGAGTGTTCTTGCAGGATAAAAGCAGAATAGGTGCTAATTCTGGTGAGACTAGAGCTGTGTTACTTCTTGACAACAGTGTTGTGCTTGAATAATAATCTTTTCCAAAGCTATTTTGGAAAGTGCATGTCAGGTTATATAACTTTACTGCAGTAAAATCCTGAGTGATCAAGGTTTGCCCAATACTTACGGTGGCAAATTTACACAAAGATACTGTCTACAATTTATGTAGTCACTGCAAATATACCCATGTCCAAGATATATCTAGGAAATTATCTTAGATATCTAAACTATCTCAATATTTAAGAAAAATTATGTCAAGGTTGGCAACTTTCATGTGGGGGAAGTCATTTAGTGCAATTTTTGAACACTTGAAAAAAACAACTTCAAACAAAACCAGAAAAGCATTTACAAAAAACATTAACAATCTCCCTGAGTTTCAGAGCAACTTACTGAAGTTTCACTCAGTTGCTTCAGAATATTCACACAGAACTGCCTGCCACCGCAATATGTTTGAGTTCTCTGTCAGGAGAATGGCATAACATCTTAATGCAAGCAGAAATGAAAACTGCAAAAATGCTCATAATCTGGGTTTTCATGAGAGATAATGGTTCTTATGTCACTTTAGGCAAGCACAATATTTGATCATATTAATGCCTTGCAACTAATTTGGTGATATAACTGGGAATGCTTGAAGTCTAGTCCTCCTCAAATTTAAATTTATGTTTTGGCTCAGCAGCAAATATTTTCAATTAGACCTTGATTACCCAATTATCCATACAAAAAAGAGCATTTCTAAATTATGGTAGAAATATTAGTTCTTGAAATCATTCAAGAAAAGGCAGTATATACAGTTATAAAATACCACAATTTTAGCAGCTCACAGTTTTGCTCCATGCTTCATAGGAAAAAAATAAGTTGATTGCACTGAGCAGACACTAATGCATTTATGGATATGTATCACATCAGATGAATATTTTAAAAGAGTGAAACAATAAGGTGCTGCCAGTAGATGGCAAGACGTATACACACTAAGTGCAGGAATATATTTCAGACTCTAAATGAAACAACTTATACGCTAGGGCTGTAACTACAATGAATAACTAAGCCTTTGTAACTAAGCCAAACACGTGCACCTGAGACTTCACGAGTTCGTGCATGTATCCTAGGGCAGGGACCATGTCTCTTTCTTACAATTGTAAAGTGCCAGGTACATTGCTTGTGCTATATAAATGCTTATAAATAATAAAATAATACAAATAATTAATAATAATTAATAATTAATAAGGCTAAATTCTGCCCTGTGCTACAGGGGTGAAGAAGTGTAAGGATCCTCTTTCCTCACAAATAGAGCTACTCAGCTTCATGTGCACAATAACTTTTAAGCACCAAGATGGGATGACCTGAACACACCAGCTCTCCATAAATTGAAACGTCAGGCTTCCACTGCCCTGCCTGTCAGCATTTTTTACCAAGGGGAGAACATGCTGCTCTCTTTTAGAGCAACTCTTTTTCAGATCAGCACAATGCTACTGATCCGTTTGACCAGCTGCACAAGAGTTTAATTCCAAGGTATGAAAATGAAGGGAGATACTGTTACAATAGAGATCTTCCCACCCACTAGGAGGAACTGCAGCAAAGACCTTCAGAAACCTGGGCTATTATGTAACATCCTGCACCCCTCATGCCTGGAACTCCCTCCCTGGATACATTCACACTGCTCCCTCCCTCCCAACTTTCAAATCCCACCTGAAAACCTACCTCTTCCGTCAGGCTTTTCCTAGCTCATCATGAGTGAAATTTCACCCTCTTCCCCCTCACTCAGAATCTAGTTCCCTCTAACAAAGGCTGCATTCACACCTGATGGTGGTGCTGCGGCAACTCCCGCGAGGCAAAGGCGTGACAGGGAAAGGAGCCAGATGTCTGCAGTACCAGCAGTGCGAACAGGATTCTGCCACAACTTCACTCATGAATGACAGGGCTGGATTTTGAGTCCTGTCATTCATGAGTGAAGTCGTACAAGAACCCTGTTCACACGGGGGGTACTTCTGGCTTCCACTTCCTTTCCTCCGCCATGACTTTGCCTTGTGGGAGCACCTGTGCCGCGCCACAGTCAGGTGTGAATGCAGCCTAAGTCAAGCATGTGCACCTGCAACTTCTGAACCTCATGAATGTACTCTTGTCTCTCCCGATATTTGCCTCTCCCTTGTCTCCCCCACCCTTGTCTCTTAGATTGTAAGTCCCTGGGGGTAGGGAGGTGTCATGTATTTCTTATAATAAGCATATGTTTTTGGTCATCTGTGTTCCTAATGTATTGATTTTGTGTTTCAATATATTAACTTTCTGTTTCAATGTATTGATTTTGTATTTCAATATACTGACTTTGTGTTTCAATGTATTGATAATTAGCCTTTGTGTGGTGAAGTGGTGCGCTCTCAGTGAATTCCTTTTGAGTTAGTTCAGACTTGACTTTTGACAGTTTTACTGTCTCAGTGAACCCTTGACCACAGGCTAGAAGAGAGATTTATTATTAGTTTATTAGTTTATTAAGACTCAGACTTCGCTATAGCCCAGACAGCATACAACATAAAGATCACAGAAAAACAATACAAGAAATTAAACAATGCAAGTCATACAATCAATAAATACAAAAATATAAAATATAAAATGCCAAAACTCAAGGCAATCAACTCCAATTAAAAAAAAGGTGACACATAACCTACGGCGGCTTAACTGTTACATAGTAGGGTTACAGAGTTTTATTGTAAACAGGGGTTCAACTTAAACCTGGGCTAGAATTGCCATTTTTCCTTAATGCTAGTCCTTCTCCTAAAGCTAGCCAAACGAAGGATGCTATATTAACCAACTCCTCTCTTGCTAACAAGGGAAAGGAGGAATAAATAACATCGGAGTCACTGGAGCCACTGAACTAAGCATATGTTAAGCTTTCGAGTTGTCTTCTTAAAAATAGAAATGTTGTTTAGATCATGTAACTTTGACTAAGTACCAATATCACTCTATGTAAGCTACTGATACTTTCTATTTGAATTTAAGTAAACGATGCTCTATTTTTATAATATTCTGAGTCTCATGCTCCATTTATTTATAAATATGTTGTCTTTTACAATACTTGCTTTGCTAGCTTGGCATCAAAGCACAGTGTAAACTCATTTTCTACAATTTGGAAAAGAGTAGCCCTAATCTAGTTAAAACTATGTTTGGCTAGGCCACTTGGCACTTTTTCCTTTTGTGAAAACTGAGGCCACAACATGACAGAGGGACCTGTCTATAACTATTGATTGTTCTATTTATTTGTTTGTTTGTTTATTTATTTTCCACATTTTTACCCCGCCCTTTTCCATAGACTCAGAGCAACTTACAACATTAAAATATAAAATACAATAAAACACATTAAAACCTCTTAAAACCCAACATCCCCCCAACCACCTAGTCAGCTGATCCTTTATCCCCACCTACCATCCTTCAATCCTGTTACCCAAACTCCCCTACCCAATCCCACCCAATCCTATTCCTACCTGCCAAATGCCTGACCAAACAGAAAGGTCTTCAATCTCCTCTGGAAGATGAGCAGACTTGGTCTTAGGCAGACCTCCAAGGGGAAGGAGTTCCATAATTGTGGGCAGCAACCAAGAACACCCCCCTGCATGCCCTCATTGTAGCAACTTCACAGGCAGTTGACACTCGCAAGAGGGCACCCTCGGCCGACCTCAGAGGCCTCAATGGGAGATAGGGGAAGGGTCAGTCTCTCAGATACTTGGGGCCCAAGTCATTTAGGGCTCTTAACCTATAAAGCCCTAAATGACCTGGGACCCAGGTATCTGAAAAACTGCCTCTTCCCTTATGTTCCATCACGACCTCTGAGTTTGGCCAAGGGTGCCCTTCTGCGAGTGTTTATTATAATAAATGTATTATAATATAATAAATGTATTATAATAAATGTATTATAATAAAGTATTATAATTCAATAATAAAATAATAATAATAATAATAATAATAATAATAATAATAATAATAATAATAATAATAATAATACAGGGGCTAGAGCTAGGTCAGAGGGCAGTTCAGAGAGGCAAGTACAAGGGAAGTCATGAGTGCTGTTGGCGTACATGCATTGTTATATGATCAATAATGTTTAGCTACTGAGTAAATATTGAGAATCTGTGTCTGAATGACAGCATCCAAACCGATACAGTGGACCTCATTCTCATTTATACTAACAGCCTTTGTACCACAGTACAGAGTACTGGCAATGTAAGTAGGTCTTAGTGTAAATGAGAATCAGTCTCTACATGTCAACTGTTCTCTAAATGACTACATTAATAAGTGATATACTTTGGTAGTGGCCAGAGCCTCCTTGGGCCAAGCCCTGTACAAACATAAAACACAGTACAGATTTTGTCTCATGCAGCTGACAATCTATTTGGGGGTTAAGACCTTGTTTCCATTTGTCCTTAGAGTCTCCTGCAGATTCAATATGAGCTTGCTATATGCTATTGCACAGCACCCTCACTTTTCCATGTCCCAGCAGGCAGGCTAGCAAACCCATGGGGATGGGGGATGTGAACACCTTGGATTCCTGGTTGGGCCCCTGGTATTGCATGAGGATGTTTCAGCTGTTTCTCTTTTTTTCATACTATTTTTTTCTTCCCCTTTATCATTTATGCTAATTGCAGTCAATATTTTTCTCAATCTTCCTCATTTTTTATACCTTAAAATAGAAATTAATTCTGCATTTCAGCATACTTTCTGTGGCATAATTGGTTGTGCAGTTGTGCAGCTCTTAGTTTACACAGTGCCTTCTATTTCCTAGTTTTCACACCATGGTCACTGATTCACAAAATGGAAAAGTGAGAAATATAACGAGTGCATTCGGAGACAGGAATTGCACAACTCAAGCAGTATGAGCAGCAGTAAGGTGTCTAACTAGCAGATTTTGCTGTATCTGCAGAAAATTCTCGTAAATATCAAGGTGTCATTAGAACATTAGTTGTGCCATAGTGGGTCAGACCAATGGTCCCTTGAACCCAGTACCTTGGTCACTTGGAAGAAGTACCCAACAGGTCACAATGGGATGATTCATTCCCTATTGTTCACTCCCAGTTCCCAACAGTAACAGGTTACGTTTCCCAAAACCTACCTGGCTAATAGCTGCTAATGGACCTATGTTCCAGAAATTGTCCAATTCTTTTTAAAACCCAGCTATACTACTGACCTTGACCACATCTTATGGCAACAAATTCCACAACATTGGGTATTTTCAGACGTTACGGGCGGCCGGTTCACCACAGCGAACCACCAGGGGAGGCGAACAGCGCAACCACGCCCGGGGGTTGGAAAATGACCCAAACAGACGTGCCGGGAACGGGACCACGGGCCGGAACCGGGCCGCACCATCGCGGGCCGTGGCAGCACAACAGACGTGCAGCCGAACCCCCACCGGGCGCTAAACCCCCACAAGGCACCGGGCAGGGGCGGGACACAGACATGGCCGCCTGAGGGCAAACGAAGCCACAAGGCACACAAGGGAACGCCCACACAAGGGAAACGGGAAGGGAGGGGGGAAGAGCGAGAACAGGCTGACAGCCGGCTCACACAGCGGTCCCGCAGCGGGGCACAATGCACGGCCACACGCCCGGGCACACACACACACACACACACACACACACACAAGGGAAAGGCCGGGAAGGGGGGGGCAGGGGCGCCCGGAACACCCCACCTGGAACACCGGGAGGGACGGGGGGGCACCACCAAGGGGCAAGGCACAGACAGCAGCAACCCCCACCCCCACACCACCCCAGTCCAGTCCAAGGAGGTGCCCCCACAGGAACAGAGGCAGTCTCGGAGGGGGGGGCGGACCCCCAGAGCAAGGCACGTTGGGGGCCCCCAAAGCACAGCGAGGCCGGCGGAGGGGCGCCAGGAGGAGGAGGAAGGGGGCCCCACAGTCAAAGGCTGGCACAGGCAGGGCAGCCGGGTCCAGCGGTGCTCCTCCGCAGCACCAGCGACGCTCAGGCAGCACCCACGGAGTCACGGGGATGGAGGGGGCCCAGGACCACGGCCAGGGGCAGCAGCAAGCAGCGAGGCGGGCGGGAGCTCACCGAGGTGGGGTCCGCAGGTCGGGAGCGGCCAGCGGGGACCAGGCCCCCCCCCGGGCCGGGGCGGGAGCCCACACGGGGGCACCACGCCGGGGGGGGCAGGCCAGCGACGCGGGGCTCACGGGCCGCTGCCGGGGGCCCCGCTGGCCCCAGGGCCCGGGTGGCCCGCCCGGTGGACCAGGTGGGGCCAGTGCAGCATGCCCCGGCGGTACCCCTGCAAGGACATGTAGTGGGCGATCAGGTAGTAGGCCTCGAAGGGATCGGGCATGGTGAGGGCCAGCTGCACATCCACACGCGCCCACACCGCCAACAGGGATGACATCTCCACCGCGGAGGGCTCCGGCACACAGCAGGCAGCAGAAGGGGGCCACGGAAGATGCCCCAGCTCCAGAAGCCGCTGGAACGCCGCCCCACGGGTGCGCTGGTACCCACGGGCCCCGTGAACACAGGAGAAGTAGGTCACGGCCAAGGCAGGGCCACCCTCGGCCAGGCACTCCGAGTAGGCGCCCAGACCACACACCACCAGCGCTGACACGGTCTCCGAGGCGCTCCAGGGCACATGGGCGCACAGCACCTCCGGGATGCGCCCCTCGGGGAAACGAGCCAGCCCCAGGGCCTCCGCATGCAGCCGGCAATCACGGGCGCTCACCACATGGCCAAAGTAACGGAGCCCGGAGCTCAGGCTCTCGTAGGCACCTGCACGGCTCCCCGGCCCGGCCAGGAGCAGCTGCACGGCAGGGGTGTGCCACAGGTCGCACAGAGACATGGTCTCGCGGAAGGCCCAGATATGGGGGGCCCCTTGGGGGCCGGACAGCGGGAGCCCCATGGATGGGCAGCCAGCCATGGTCCAGCACAACAGGGAATGGGACACGGAGCCCGGAGGGCACACAGACTGCCCAGGGCCGGGAGAGGCTCGGCCCGGCCCCCGGGACAGGGAACACGGGCCCGCACCGCAACATTGTAGCACAACAGAGCGAGGCGTGGGGTGCGGGCCCGGCACAGCTGCAGAGAACAACAGCGAGCTCTCTGTCTGCCTAATCGCACCTTCAAGGCCATCCCGCTACAAACAGCGAGGGGAGGGGGCCCGGGGTGCTGGGGGCGGGAGCAGCCGGAACGCACCGGCACAGGGCGCGCGCAGGCCCGCGAGGCCGACCCCCGGGCGGAGCCACCAGCACCGGGCCGCCATAAGCGCTCCCAGCCCCCACCGGGGCCCCAGCACCATGGAGCGCGATAGGGCAGGTGGGAACTGGATGTTCCTCGCGCTCGCGGCTGAGTGGCACCGTGACCACACTGAGCAGCTGTGCCTCCTGACCGAGAGGGTGCACCTGGCCGTCCGCCTGCGCTATGTCCTGGCCCTGCGGGCTGGCGTGCGCCTCCGGGGCCAGCAGGCCCGCAGGAGAGTCCGTGGCCGGCTCAGGGCTCGGCGCCGGGCCTGGGGGGCGTGGCTGGCCGCCTGCCGGAGCCTCACCCGGCCCGCTGCGCTCCGAGGGGCCGCGAGGCGGTTCCGCTGGGCAACGCAGACCCTCCGCCGGGCAGCGCTGCTGGCCATGCCCATAGCGCGGAGCCTATGGGTCACGGAGCGGCCCCAGGCCTGGTGGGAGCGGGCCCAGGCCCACTGGGGGGAGGCCGAGTGGGGGTCCCACTTCCGGATGGGCAAGGCCACCCTGCTGCGCCTAGCGGAGCTCCTCGCGCCCTGGCTGGAGCGGCAGCACACCTCCATGCGGGAGCCCATCCCCATGGTCCAGCGGGTGGCCATAGGGGTCTGGGCCCTCGCAACGCCCGACTCCTGCCGCTCCGTGTCCCAGCACTTCGGGGTGGGGCTCAGCACGGTCGCCTGCATCGTGCGGGATGTGTGCGAGGCTGTGGAGGGCGTGCTCCTCGACAGGACCATCCAGCTCCTGGACCAGGGCGCTGTGATGGCTGGCTTCGCGGCCGGGGGCTTCCCGAACTGCATCGGAGCCGTGGACGGCACACACATCGAGATCCTGCGCCCGGCCGCGGGGGAGGCCCTGGAGTATGTGAACCGGCACGGATACTACTCCCTGCACCTGCAGGGGGTGGTGGACCACCGGGCCCGCTTCATAGACATCTACACGGGCAACTCCGGCCGGAGTCACGACGCCAGGATCATGACCATCTCCCCCTTCTATGCCCGCATGTACCGGGGGGACTTCGCGGACATGGGCATGAGGTGGATCGAGGGTGTTCCCATGCCCCCCTGCATCCTGGGGGACCCCGCCTACCCCCTGACCCGCTGGCTGATGAAGGTCTACCCTGTCCCGAGCACCCCTGCGGAGCAGGTATACAATACCCGCCTGTGTGCGAGCCGGACCGTGGTGGAGCGTGCCTTCGGGGCCCTGAAGCAGCGCTGGAGGAGTCTAGCTGGCCGCCTGGACTTCACCGTCCCCACCTCCGCCCTGGTGATCGGTGCCTGCTGCGTTCTGCACAATGTGTGCGAGACCGAGGGGGCGGCCCTGGAGTACCCCGAGCCCCACCGGCCCCCCGGTCCTGTTCCCCTGTACGTGAACGCAGGGAACCCCCGGGAGTACCGGTATGCCAAAAGGATCCGGAACGCCCTTGCAACCCACATCGCCCGGGGGGGCCCGCTGTGAGGGCCTTCCCGCCCCTGGGGGCCCCACCCCCCGTTCCGTGCCCATGCCCCTGTACACGCGGTCCCACAGCCCTGTCCCCCCCACAAACGGGCCGGGGACAACTGTCTCTTTACAACACTTTATTGCCCACACAGTGCACACAATCACCCTGTGCCCCCTCCCCACCCCCGTCCCCGTGACCCCGTCCACCACCCGCCCTCATGTGGCCCTCCCCCTCCCCCCCCTTCCCACCATCCCCCCGCGTTTCCTGGGCCGACCCCTCGTGCGGCCGCTTGGGCCCACCGAGCTCTGGGAGCTCCCCTCCCCCCCACTGTCCGTGTCCCCTGCCGTGTCCTGGGCCGGTCCCGGCCCCGGCAGGGGGCCGGGCGGCGGATGGGCAGCTGTGCCCGGTGCCCCGGTCGCGCCCCGGGGGGGCTGGACCCTCCGGAGGCCCGGGGGCACTGGGAGGCGCATGCGAGGGCCCTGGGGCCGGGGGGGCGCCAGGGGCGGCAGGGCTGGGCCCGGGGGCGCCGAGGGGCCCGGCATGGGGACCTGGGCGGGCAGGGCGCCCGGAGGTGCGCCGGCCATCACGTAGGCACACATGGTGCCCGCATGCAGGAGCAGGGAGGTCCCAATGTCGTGGGACCTGTCCATCTTGGCACTGTGCTCCCGCACCATGCCCTGTATGTCCTGCCGGAGGCCCCTGAGCAGCCCCTGCTGCCGCTGGTGCTCCCGGCGCTCCCGCCTCCGCTCCAGGCGCACCTCCGCCTCCAGCCGGCGGTCTGTCTCCAGGGCCTTCTCCATGGACCGCTCTATGGCCGCCTCCATGCGGTCCACGGAGGCGATCATGCGCTCCCCCTGTTCCTCCGCCCTGCGGACGATGTCCTCCGCTTGCTCCTCCCTGCGCCTGCGGACCCGCGCCCGGTACTCCCGCATCCGCTGGGCTGGGGCCGCGGCCGGCGGAGGCGCCGCGCGCGGGGGCTGCCCTGTGGAAATGGGCGGGTGGGTCAGTGCAGGGCCCTGTCCCCTAGCGGGGTCGGGTCCCGGGGCCCCCTGCCCCCCCTCCCCCACTGAGGCCAGAGGCCCCCCTGGGCTGGCGCCCGGGGGGCCCTCCCGCAATCCCAGCCCTCCCGCCTTACCTGGGTCCGGCACCTGCTCTCCTGTGCCCTCCGCGGGGGCCTGCACCGTCTCGCTGGCCCGGTCCTGGGGCTCCCCATGTCCTGCGGGCGGGAGAGGGGGGAGCGGGTGAAGGGGGCTGGTTGTGGCCCCTGCAGCAGGGCCCCCACCCCCGCCCCTGCCACCGGCCCCCTGGTCGTGCCCCCCCCTGCCCTGGGGGCCCGCTTACCCTCTATGTCCGTCTCCGAGCCTTCGGAGCCCGGCGCCTCACCCTGGGAGTGCTCCCCCTGGGACCACTGGCTGAGGGTGGTGAAGGTGCCGACCTCCGACTCCGCCTGGCCGGCCCGGCGTTGGGATGTCTCCGGGCTGCTGCTGGGGGGGGGCCTTGGGGCTTCTGCGGGTCCCGGGTGGTCCTCC
This sequence comes from Sphenodon punctatus, assembly GCA_003113815.1. Classification (NCBI taxonomy): domain Eukaryota; kingdom Metazoa; phylum Chordata; class Lepidosauria; order Sphenodontia; family Sphenodontidae; genus Sphenodon; species Sphenodon punctatus. The sequence goes on from QEPC01001128.1 coordinate 515,195, forward strand.
TGGGGGTGGGGGTCCCCTGAGCTCGTGTCTACCGGGCGGGCGGCGAGGGGAGGGGGTACCTCGGCCCGCTCCCTGCCCTGGACCACAGCGCTGCCCACCAGGCGTGGGGCAACTATGGAGCCCTTCATGTGAAGGATGCGGTCCAGGGCATCGTAGTAGGGGGCGGTGCGGGCCCCGTGGCCGGAGCGGCTGTTATTGTCCTTGAGGGCCTTGTACCCCCTCTTGAGCTCCTTGGCCTTCGAGCGACACTGGTTGACAGTGCGCTCGTGCCCCGCCGCCTCCATGTCGCGCACGATGTCCCGGTAGACATGCTCGTTGCGCTGGTTTATTGCGAGCTCCACCTGGTACTCGAGGGTCCCCCAGATCCGTATGAAGTCCCGGGTCTCCTGGAGGCCCCACTGTCCCCCTCTGTGATAGGCCTTCCTCCGGCTGGGCCCCTGCTGTTCCTCCTCCCGGTGCAGCTCCTGCTGCACCTGCCTCTGCTCCTCCTCCACCTCCTCCTGGGGGTGCGCCTCCGGGGGCCGGGGGCCGGGCTCCTCCTGGGGCTCGTCCGCCCGGGCCGACTTTCGTGTCTGGGGGGGGGAAGGGGGGTGGTTGGTTGCTGGGTGAGGGTGTGGGCCCTCTCGGGGGCCCCCTGCCCCCCTGCCCTCCGCCCGGGGTCCCCCTGCCCCCCTGCCTTCCGCCCGGGGTCCCCCCGGCCCCCTCCACAGGGGGTTCCCCTGTGCCCCCTGTTCCCCTCCCAGTGGGTGCCCTTACCCGTTTCCTGGGTGCCTCCTGTGGGCCTGTTCCGGCCGCTGTCCCCGGGGCGGCGCGACCCGGCTGCAGCTGTGGTTGGTGTTCCCGGGGCGCCTCCCTGGTCGGGTGCTCCCGTGTGCCCCCTTCCTGCACCTGTGCCCCCTCCGCCTGCATCGCTGGGCCTGGCTGCACGTCCTCCGCCTCCTGTGCCGCCGCTGTCGCTGTTCGTGCCTCCGGTCTCTTCCGCTTCCCTCCTCGCTCCATCCCGCCACGCTTGCTTGCTGCTGCTCTCGCTTTAAATCTCCCTCCGGTGTTTGTGTTGGTGCTGGTTGCCTGGCAGCGACGCTGCGTGCCTCGTCCCCGGCCGGGGCTCCATTTTTTTGGTTCCGCTGGGGGATTGGCGTCCAGACGTTACTTTTGCTTGGTTCCCTGTGGGGGTTCATTTGACCACGCTTCCCGGGACCTTCCCCCGGCTAGCCCGGGAAGCGTGGTTGAACCTGACCCCATGTGGGTATTGAGCGTGGTGAACATCTGGCGCGCGCCGTTCAGACGTTCAGGGCCCTTTGGCCCCCCGGGGGGGTTCAGCGTGGTTCAGTGTGGTTCAGCGTGATCTCGTAATGTCTGAAATCACCCTTAATCATGTGTTCAGTGAAAAAATATCTGTTTGTATTATTTGTTAGGTTAGGTTTATTGTTCTGACCCTTAGGCTGTGACAAATAAAACATCAATTACAAGCAAACATAAAACAGTTATCAAATAGTTTGCAATACATAATTGTCTCCAAAAAAAATGTTTAACTATACCATGTACATATTGCCAAACAGGCATCAGTAATTAAATAGAATCTGGAATTAACCATATGGGTCCCTGACTGCCTTTGCTCTTATTGCCACAGAGACGAAAGAGGCAACTGTCAATGTAACCTCTGCCTTCTTATCAACAAACAAAAAACCCAACAATCGGAGATTTGACCAAGTCCAACATAAATCATTTTACAAAAAGAGTTTCCTGAGGTTTTGCATATAAAGAACAGGACAGTATATAATGAACTAGATCCTCCACCTGATCAGCCCTGGATATACATTTACGTTCAACATAAGCAATAACTCTATAGCATCCCTGAAGTACTTCAGTGCATATAGTCTGAAATCTCAGAGCAGTATAAGCCTTTCGTAAGAACACATTTTGCAACTCTGACAAATATATTGCACCTTTTGTGCCTGGTAACCAAAATCTGTACCGGGGGAAACTTTTGATGCTACAGTCTGAGCTCTATTTTGCTGGAATTCAATATCTTCTAGTATATGTTCAATGATCCTAACAGCTTCTTTATATCGGAGAGAAGTTTTAAAGTTAGGAGAAACCCCTAGATGTTTCAGTTCTTGAATGATCTCCCTCCACCAGGGGTCTTTATTCTGCCAAAAGTCACTCAACTTCTCTACTAAGCAGCATCCTGACAGATAGCGGGTCAGAGTGAAAAATCTTTACCCAAAAAATTAGTTGAAGACCTTGAATCCTAGAGACCAGAGACCTCATCCCCATCTCAAGTCTCAGGTTGGCAGGTGAAAATGTTGGAGAAGCTCCAAAATGATTTCTTAGGCAGTTATTTTGCAAGGGTTCAAGAAGGTTGGCTACTGAAGGAGCATGTCCCCAAATTTGGATCCCATAACAGATTTGTGAAACTGATTTGGCCACATATACCTTAAGGGCAGGCTTAACGGAAAAAAAACCTTTTATCCTATAAAACCTCAGCAGGTTTTTAATAGATTAAGATGCAGCTTGTTTTGCAAAACTTATATGAGAGACCCACATGTCGTTATAGGCAAAAACTACAGCCAAATATTTTAAAAACTAACCTGCTCTAACTTTTGACCATTAAGATACCAAGCCTCATGCTTAAAACTGTGGGAGAATACCATAATCTTAGTTTCTTTATGGTTAATTACCAGATCCAGTTTTTTACATTCGGTTCCAAAATCCTCCATTAAACAAGTAAAGCCCAATTTACATGTGGATAGCAAGTCCGTATCATTTGCGTACATGGGTACTGAGACCTTCCATTCACCAATTTGAGGGGCAAAATACCTACTGAGGTTCTGATGCTTAATTATTAGTTGGTTAACATAAAGATTGAAGAGGGCTGGAGCCAGCGGGTATCCTTGCCTGATTCCTCTGGAGGTAACAATTGGATCTGATAAGCTCCCCTGGTGTTTACATGAACTTGCAATGAGGTATTTGAGTATAAAGAAGCTATGAGTGCTAAGAGCATTTTATCAATTGACAGTTCCTCCAGTCTAGCCCAAAGCCTTTCTCGATCAATAAGATCAAAGGCTGAGGAGAAATCAATAAAAGCTGAAAAGAGCTTCATCTTCTTGATTTTGTATTTCTCAATAAGATGTGAAAGGACAAAACAATGTCCGATGGTACTTTTGGAAGCTTGAAAACCTGCTTGCTCCTTATCTAATATATCACAGTTAGAAATCCATGTTAGCAAACAATCCAAAAGACGTTTAGTATATATTTTGAAAACGATGCAGAGGAGGCTGATTGGCCTATAGTTCTTTGGAACTGACCAATCGCCTCTTTTGAAAATGGGGACAACCACTCTTGTTCTCCACATAGATCAGACTATGCCGGAGTTGTTAATAAGAGTAAAAAGATTGACCAAAAAACGCAGCCACCAATCAGGGAAAGACTTCTATACCTCTCCCGGGATAAAGTCCTTTCCAGGGACTTTTCCATGTCTCAATTATTTTATTGCATCAAAAACCTCCTCTGCTGAAACTGGATCCCATTGAGGCAAGTCCTGATACTGTTGGAGACTATCTAGGTTCTCAACTGGTCTAACGGCATTAAAGAGCTTCAAAAAATGCTGTACCCACAGTACTGTCTGACTGATCTTAGGCTCTTGGTAAACCTGCCCTACACTCCATGAACTATTAAAAAGCCACCAGAAAGCACAGGTGTCATTAGTTCTTACAGCATAGTCAAGCAATTGCCATTGACCTTTATAAAACTGAAACTTCTTCTCCTTAATCAAAGCCTTGCATTGCCTTCTCTTAACATAATACTCTACATCAAGATTTGCATTATTGTGATACTTAAGAGGATGGGCAGTTCTCCTCAGAGATAACTTTGCCTGCTGTCATTCGGTATCCCATTAGCCTGTATTTAGGGGAGTTTCAGATTTCCAATGTACCTTTTCAGCTGTCAAAAGGGAACAAAATTCCATTCCTAGATTCTCCAGTAATTCAATTGTTGAATCTATATTATCGCTTAATCAACTCATGTCACAGATGACAAGCCAGATTTGTAGACATAAGCTGGGCGACACATTCCTCAACCATGGAGGACCAACGAATTCTGCACTGTCCACCTACTAATATTTCACCCAGATAGGCCCATTCAGCCCTATCCCTTAGAAAGGCTGGTAGTTGCACAGATACCCATATTGGAAAATGATCACCTACTTCAAAAGACCTAATATAATCAATTAAAGAAGGGGAAATAAGCCCCAAATCAATTACACTACTACCATTTATGTAGGTAAAATTTCCCAACTGGTCTCCTGGGAAATTACCATTTAGTATAACAAGAGAGTTGTTTAACACAAACTGGTGAAAGGTCTGTCCTTCCTTGTTAGTTACTTGATCTCTAGAGAGTCTAGCTGAGTTCCAATCCAGGCCTTGTTCAATTGGATCTACTATTTTCAAGGCCTTCATAATTGCCATAGAATCTGTTCCTACCCTAGCATTAAAGTCCCCAAGCAAGATAAGATGATCCGAAAACAATTCTTCCTCAGCAGTGGCCATCAAAGACTCAATTGTGAGCCAGCACTCATGGCCATGCCTCTGTGAGCCTCTTGGAGGCAAGTATATATAAACCAGCTAAAACGCTTTTGAGAAACAAGGAAGTCTAAACCGTAGGGCTAGAATATAACCCCAATATTCTGTGAGTACTTCACAATCAACATCTAAGTCAAGAGAAATAAAGGTTACCAAGCCACCCACTAGGTTGTCCTTTGCCCAAAGGTGGGAGAGAAAAGAAGCACCAGCTCCTAAAGCCCTCCAATTCCAGCATGACCTCCGGTGTAGTCCAGGTCTCCTGCAAGTACACTATATCAAAAGTTTTAAGAAAGTCTAAAAAGTCCTTATCCCCTAATTTTGCACCCCATACTACTATATTTCAGGAGATAACTCTCAGAAGAGACTCCTGGCCAGACAAGCTCCCGACAGATGAAACTCCTGTAAGTCAGACCTGCTACAGTGGTTCCCCGCTAACACCATCCAGCTCCCTACAGGGTTCTTGATGAGACAGCAGGTAGACACTGGACAATGGCTGACACAGCACTTCAGCAGCATGCCTTATCTCCTCAGTATCTTCAATTTCATTCTCACATTCCTCTGCTGTTACTGTTAAAGGTGAGGGAGGAATCACAAAAGGAGGATCAAAAGACTGCATTCTATCAGTAGCAACATCTGAGGCAACAGGCACCTGGGAATTCAGAATTCATTATAGCACTCTGTGTGTCCAGGGAAGATGTCATCCAGTTCTGAAAGAAACTCTCAGAACCCTGGGCTCCCTGTAGATCCTGCATCTAGGGTACATCGTCATCTGCTCTAGCTGAATTGGGCTCTTCAGCTGAAGTTGCTCAACCTTCCTTAGGGTCAATCAAAGGAGGGGGCACTGTATTTGAACAGACTGTGTCAATGAGCCTACATGAAACCTATCTTTAATGGCCACCAACTGATCATATAAGGTTACCATTCTATTTAAGATGGAATTTTGCCCTGCAAGTGATAAATGCCCATAGGCCATTGGGGCATCTGTCTCTTCTAGCGGAAGCCCAGTACAGTCTTTCTTTACTACAGACTCTTGGACTTCCATCTTCTCAGGAGTTGAAAGATCAATTAATTCTGGAGGATTCACTTTAGGTTAGTCATGACTCTGACCTATGCAACTTTCCCCTTCCTTAGCTCCAAACATTAATGGGGGAGGGGGTTCCTGTCACAAAGGTTATTTTCTATCCCACCCTCCTTCCTTTCAAGGTAGGTTGCTCATGACTTTGACCTGTGCAACTTTCCTCTTCCTTAGCTCCAAGCACTAATGGGTGGGTGGGGGGAGAGATTTCCTATTATTTGTATTAAAACTGCTACATGTGAGTTTCATAGAGTGTCCTCTAGTTCTAGTAATATTTGAGAGGGTAAATAATAAATAATTATCACATTTCTATGCTGCCCCCTCCTGCTCACGCATCTCAGGGTGGCTCACAACATCATAAAAACAATTAATAAAACAGTTAAAACTATAAAACATAAAAAACCCTGGCAGAGCAAAAACACAAATCCCTTACCCACCTCCCCAAACCCACCTTACACCTCTCTCTCGCCAAAAGCCTGATGGAACAGTCAGGTCTTACAATCCTGGTGGAAGGAGGCTAAGGAATATGACACTCGGATCCCCATCAGGAGGGCATTCCACAGTCTTGGGGTGACCACCAAAAAAGCTTGATCATCGGTGGCCACCCAACACGTCTGGGGTACCTCCAAAACCATCCCCCTGGACGGCCGTAGGGGTTGAGCCAACACCCTGGAGACCCTGGGGTGTTCCTGTTCGCTATTTAATCATTCCCACCACTCATGATTAGGGCTACAAATTTATCATGGAAATTTTCTTTAAAAGTCATGAGTTGGTCATGACAGAAATGAGAAAAAGTCGCAGAAAGCTCATGATAATTTTTTTAAAAAACTTTTATTCAATATTGTATTTTGTAAACCCCCTCCCCTTAGATTGCAAACCCAGGGATTAGATTGTAACTCCCCCAGCACAGATTGTAACCCCACAGCACAGAATAGAAGGAGGAAAATACCCCCCACCCCTTAGATTGTAAACCTGGATTGTAAAGTCCTTTGAAAGCCCCCGGCTTAGATTGTAAAACCAAGCAGGGGATAAAGGCAGAGAAAATGCTGCTGTCTCCTGGGTGCCTCTTGAAGCTCTGACAACGGTAATGTTCTCTGCCTCTGATCCCGCTGCCACACCATGCTGTGCCGCCACTTGACCATGCCCAAAGAAGCAATACTGAGGAGGGGTTTGGAGCTCCAGGGAGAGGCCATGGCTTTACCCAGTGGCACCCAGTGTGCTATTCTCATTGGCTTCTTGCCATGTCTCCGCATCTCCATAGCCAAGGAGGGGTTTGGAGCTCCAGGGAGACACCGTGGATCACCGTGGATCGTCTTAGCACCATTGAGCGTGCTCTTTTCACCAGCTTCTTGCCAGATCTGCTCTTCAGTTTGGGGGAAATCTCAAAAAACTTGGGAAAATCACAGAAATCATGGGAAGATCTCAAAGGTCACTAAAAACATGGCTTTTGTCACCACCATACAAATTCATAGCCCTACTCATGATTTTATAAACATCTATCATACCTCCACTTGGTCATCTCTTTTCCAAGCTGAAGAGCCCTAACCTATTTAGCCTCTCTTTGGGCATTTTCAGACAAGACACTCTCCACCCACTACCCACCCACTATACATATTTCAGGGATGCAGTTTTGCCATATGGGTGCTCTGCAACATGTATGGGTGGGAGGTGGGTGTGGAGTGTCCTGTCTGAAAATGCCCTTTGTAGGGGAGCTGTTCCATACCAGTTATCATTTTTGTTGCCCTTGTCTGTACCTTTTCTATTTCTACTTCTTTTCTATTTCTTTTTTTATTTATAGAGGCAGTATGATATTTTCAGTTTTATTATTAATAATTCCTAACTTCTGTTTACTTTTTTACCACCGCTGCACACCAAGCTGAGGATCTCAATGTATTGTCTCCAAGGTCTTTTTCCTGAGTTGTAACTCCTAATTTAGAACCCAGCATTGGGTACATTTAGTTTGGATTATTTTTTCCTATGTGCATAACTTTTCACTTGTCCACATTAAATTTTGTCTGCCATTACTGGGAACTACACATGCACCAACAGAGCTAGCCTCGGGGAGCTCGAGCTCCGGCAAAGCACGAAAGAAAATCTCCTGAAACGGCTAAATAGCGAGGCAGAATAACCCCAGTAGCAGAGCAACACAGACCCCCATGCCCGGTAAGAAAAAAGGGGAACAGAAAGCGCCCAACGAAGGGGGAATAAAAGACTTTTGTTCACAAAAGCCCCAGCATCCGGGGCCAGAAGAGAACAAAGGGGAAGAGATGGCGGTGTGTGCCACTCAAACAGAGCCCCCGGAGCGAGAGCACAACAGCGATGTGGTTCTCACAATTTTAAAAGACTGTCAGGGCTGGGTCTTGAACCCCCAGCCCTGCAAGACTGAGAAGCACTGCCTTAACGGCTAGTGCTATTTCAGGCTGGTTTAACAGCCCACTATTCCTTCCTGTGTCTTCCTTTGTGTCTCCACCCCCTGTGTTGCCACGCCCTTCCCCAGCTGTGCCCTTTTCCCCCTAGCCTTGCCTCCCAGCTTCCTGATTGGCCACAAGGTGTATTTAAACCATAGGGTGGCTGTGGGAGCAACTGCCCTTACCCCTTGTGTGTAAGGTCCTGTGTGAGAACTTGTGCATCACCTTGTCCTCCTTCTGTCTGTGAGTCTTCCTTTCCTACGGTGTCGGTTGTTTGAGTGTCTGGTGAGTCTGGCCTTCCTTGTTGTGCTCAGCGTTCCCCCCATTGCTCTGTTCCCTGTTATTCTGTGTCTCCCTCCCTGCAGCTCTGTTTCCCCATTGCTCTGTGCTTCTTTGGAGCTCTGTTCCCTCATTGCCCTGTGCTTTCC
>QEPC01001128.1:538619-553265 GCA_003113815.1 Sphenodon punctatus
AACGCCTGCTGTTCAGGAACAGTGACTAGCTCAGAAGGTGTTGGGAAGGGGGGAGGCAGATAGTTTCATTTCTTGCAAGCCTCTCCACCCCTGGTGCCTGGAAGTCTGCTCCTCAGTGACTAGTACTACCCCTCCCTGTCACCTTACAGTGAACCTTTTTTTGCCACCCGAACTCACCCGAACGCAATCTGAACTGACCGAACTGTTCGGCCATTTCACCGTTCGGTATTTGGTATGTTCGCGTTCGGGTTCAGGTTCGCGTTTGGTCGTCTGAAAAGGCCGAGTTCGGGCTGAACTCCGAACTTCCGAACCGCATTCGCCCATCCCTAGTCTGGGCAGCTCAGGAGCAATTTCACGGCCAGGGAATGCACAGGTCACACAGGGCCATGGTCTTTCGGAAGGTCCAGCTATGGGGGACCCCAGGGGCAGTGGGACCGGTGAGCCCTGGGGAAGCCCTGTCTGCCATGGTCCAGCCCGTGCCTGATACTAACTGTAAGGCAAGAGAGGTCCCACAATCCCTGGAGGGATGGGAGGGGAAGTAGGGGAGCTCCAAGGCCAAGCAATAAGGCCACAGGCCACAACATTACCCGGCTAATGAGCAAGGCATAGGGTGCGGACCCGGCCCAGCTGCTGGAACTGAGCACACATACAGGACATCCTACTCACAGATCAGGGCAGCGAGGACATTAGGCAGTCAAAACACAGAGAGGTGGGAGGTGATGACAGCAGGAATGCAGCTGCAGCCCACACACACACGGGCGCAGCCTGGACCATGCACCAGGCCCCATGCAGGGACCGCAGGTGTGCGCAATGGGTCGCCCACTGCCGCCCCGTCTCTGGCGCCCTGCAGTAGCCGGCCCAGCTGGCGGGGGAGAAGCAGAGGTGATTTGGAGTCCCCCCTGGCCAGTAGGCAGGTTGCGAACAGGGGGTGGGGCGACACATGCCCCATCCTATAACAGATGCAGCCCCAACCCACCCAGGGCACCGGTCACCATGGAGCTGCGGCAGTTGGGCACCTGCGGGATGCACCTAACAGTCTGCGCAGAGTGGTACCGCTCACACACAGACCTCTTGCGCATCCAGACTGCAGAGGTTCACCTGGCCACCCGGCTGCTGGCTCAGGGCCCAGAGGGTGTCTGGAACGACACGAAAGCCCCTCCTCCACACCTGGGCATGGGCTGCTGAGCTCCATGACACAGCTGACCAGCTCCAGTGGCAGAGGGAGACTATGGGCCACATTGCTCAGCTCGCTATGCCCGGCGGCTATGGGTCACGGAGTGGCCACAGGGGTGGTGGTCCAGTGCGCTGGCTCAGTGGGACAAGGTCATCTGGAGAGGGCACTTTCGGATGGACACCCTCCTGTGACTCGCGGAGCTGTTAACACCCTGGCTGGAGCGGCAGCACAACCCCATGCGGACCCACATTCCCATGGTCCAGCAGGTGGCCATCAGGGTCTGGACCCTGGCAACGCCTGACTCCTGCCGGTCCATCTCGCAGCATTTTGGCATCGGGGTGGGCACCATCACCAGTATCCTGTGAGACATCTGCGAGGCGGTGGAGGGCGTGCTCCTGGCCTACAGGGACCGGGAGGTGGATGTGCGGGCCCGGAAGGCGTGCCAGCGGCTGGGGTGGTGGTGGAGGTGGTGGGGGCACCGAGGGGCCCAACATCAAGGCTGGGGCAAGCAGGTTGCCTGGCAGGGTGGCAGCCATCATGTAGGTGCTCATGGTCCCTGCGTGCAGCAGCAGTGAGGTGCCGATGTTGTGGGACCGGTCAATATTGGGCGAATGCTCCCTCACCATCCTGTCGATGGCCAGTTCCACTCACCCGAATGCCTCCACCTGCCTGCTGTGCTCCCAGCGCTCCCGCCTCCGTTCCAGTCGCACCTCCGCCTCCAGCCTCCGGTCCCTAGCCTCCGCTTGTTGCACAGCCCTTTCCGTGGCTGCCTCCATCCGATCAATGGCCGCAATCATCCGCTCGCCCTCCTCGGTGGTGGAGCAGACTATGTTCTCCGCCTGCTCCTCCCTCTGGCACCATACCTGTGCCCAGTGCTCCCTCATCCGTTGCACTGGGGGCAAGGGACCGGCTTGCTGGGACCTGTCAGGCAGCCCTGTCGGGGTACACATTAGGGGTTGGTTAGGCACACCAGCTGCCTGGCCCCTATCCCATGGCATGGCTGGGGGGTCATGGGGCCCCCCCTGGGGTTGGTGGCCGGTGCTGTCCCCCAGAATTCCCCTGTGCCCAGGCCCCCCTCCCGTCCACCACAAGCCCCGGGTCTCCCACCCGGCCTCCCCTGGGACCCCTCCCCTACACTTGCCGGTGTGCCTCACCTGGAACCTCTGGCTGCCCTCGGGGCTGCTCGCCACCTTCCTCCTCACCCACCTGTCACAGGTGCCGGGGCGTGCCATGCCCTGTGGGGATATGGGAGGGGTTGGGTGGGGGTGGGCTGTTCCTGTCCCCCGGCGGCCCCCCAGACCCCTTTCCCATGGCCTGGGGTGTCTGGGGTTGCTGGGGGCAGCCCTGTGGCCAGTGTTCCCCCCTCTCCCCTCCTTGGCCCATCCCCCCTGGTCCATCTACCCTCCCACCTGCTTGCTTACCCTCTATGTCGGTCTCGGAGCCCCCCGAGGCTGGCCCCTCTGTGTTACTGGGGTCCCCCTGCATCCACTGGCTGAGGGTGACCAGTCTGCTGGCCTCTGAGTCTCCTGGTCTGGACATGGGCTGGGGGCTCTCAGGGCTGATGCACAAGGAGGGCAGTCCCTGAGGTCCTGGGGCATTCGTTTTGGGGGGTGGGGCCCCTGCAGCCGGTGCCTTCTAGGGGGGTGGCAAGGGGAGGGGGTACCTCAGCCCATTCCCTGCTTTGGACCACTGTGCTCCCCATGAGGCACAGGGTGACTGTTGAGCCCTTCTTGTGAAAGATGTGGTCCAGGGTGTCATAGTAAGGGGCGGTCTGGGCTCTGTGGCTGGACTGCCGGTTGTTGTCCTTGATGGCCTTGTACCCCCTCTTGAGCTTCTTGACCTTTGATTGGCACTGGGCCATGGTCCTGTGTTGCCCTGCTGCCTCCATGTCCTGCACGACCTCCAGGTAGATGTGTTCATTCCTCTGGTTGACAGCTAGCTCCAGCTGGTGCTCCAGGGTCCCCCAGATCCTGATGAAGTCCTGGGTTTCCCCATGCCCCCATTGCCCCCTCAGTGGTATGGCCATCTCCCATGTGGGCCCTCCTGGTCCTCCTCCTCCTGTTCCTCCTCCTACACCGCCTGGCCACCACCTGTCGCCTTCGGGGGCTCGGGCTCCTGGGCCCGTTTCTGTGTCTATGGGTCGGAAGGGGGGGGCGGTTGGTTGCCGGGTTGCCTCATCCCCACGACCCATCCCCCTTTCCCTGGCCTGCCCGCCTCCCTTGGTGCCCCTGTGCCACTGAACACACACCCCTCGCTCCCCTTACCCATTTCCAGGGTGCCTCCTCCACCAGTCCAGTTGTTGTCTCTGAGGCGGCCTGTCCTGGCTGCTGCTGCTGCTGCTCTCCCTCCACCACCTCCATGTGCAGCACGACCACCTCCACCGCCTGCGCCTCCTCCTCCTCCTCCTCCACCTCCTCCTCCTCCCTTGCTCTCTCGCCCTCCGCTCTCCTCTCCCTTCTGCCTCACTCCATCCTGCCACGTCCCTCCTGCTGCTGTGTGCCCTTTAAATCTCCCTCCCCAGCCTGTGTTGTTACTCGTTGCCTGGCAGCAATGCTGCGTGCTTTGTCCCCGGCTGGGAATCGTTTTTCTTTATTCCGGCTGGTAGTTGCCATTCAGATGTTACATTTTGTTGTTTCCCAGTGGGAATTGCTTTGACCACGCTTTCAGGGATGGTCCGGGCCAGAGCTCCGGAAGGGTGATTAATTTTGTCCCCTGCTGTGGATTATCTGTGGTGAACATCTGACGGCTGCCAAACAAACGTTCAGGGCCCTTTGGCCCCACCGCGGGGTTGAGTGTGGTTCACTGTGGTTGACTGTGATCTCGTAATGTCTGAAAACACCCTATGTCTCTATTGTCTATATTTGGGACCAACATGGCAACCTTACTTTCTCTACACTACTATTGAATTTAATGGCAGAGGATTGTCTTCATCTGACCAAAAAATCCTGAGTTATGTAAGCCAGTTCCTCTAAACATTATCTAGACAATCATGTCATTTCATTTTGCCAATGTCAAAGAGAATTTGAATGAATTTGAAATTTAATCAAAAATAAAAATCTAAACAGAACCTTTGGCAAACCTTTTTTTTCTAATTGAAAATGTCATTGCTGACTTCAGGATTTTGATTTCTTTTGAAAAAATAGCCCTACAAATAGACAAAGATTGGAATCCAGATTGGTTCGTCACGTCATCTTTCAACTAAAAACAAATATTATTTATAATAAATAGCTTGAACATCTTTAAAAAAAAAAAATTAACCCCTGTCCAGAAGACCAGCACAAGGCCCATTTTCTTTTTGTGCTGGCCCAAGCTAAATACATAGTAAGTAATTCAAGTGTATTGTAACCAATGATGTTGCTACAGCTGACTGAATTATTTGTAAGTGTACAAAATGATTTCATCCACTAGATGGCATACCTTACAGCAAAGAAAGCTACAGATGAAGAAAAGTTTGTCAAACAAACTTTCTTCTCGTATTGGGGGTGATCCCATGTCCCGTGCACGCTGCACGCAGCCTACGTGTGTGCAAATCACACGCATCTCCATAGGAATTGCATTGTGCCATGCGGATCCCATGCAGGACCTGCACGGATCACAAATGGATCCCACACAGATCCCGATTGGGATTGCAGTCAGTGACATTTAGAGTAGCCTAACAAATACCAAAAGTATTGCTTATATGATGTGGTTTGGTTAAAATAACAGTATGCCAAGAAATTGTGCAGCTTTCCAGGAACTCCTATCCCTTTCAAAGACAATAAAAAATAAACACATTTTAAATCCTGATATTTATGTAGTCAGCTGTGCTGAGGAGACATAGAATGTTTTCAGATATCATGATAGCATGGATTTCCACACTTTGCCAAGCATGGAAATCTATGCTGTCTTTATGCATGGCTGAATGCAGCTGCCAGATGTTGGCCCAGGCTAGAACCCAGATTTGCATCGGTTGTGGTGCTACTTAGCCTGGTCTATTCCTCAGGACAATCCCCAAGGAACTGTCCAGGCTAAGTGCTACCACAGCCCATGCAGCAGATGCCAGACTTCACATTTGATGGCCCTCTTACTCTTACCCCCCTTCCATGCACGACTGTTGGAAGGCTGATACCCCAATGTCTTAAATGTAGGGGAATTTGTCGAATTAGTTGAGACTCCCCCTTCCACACGTGACTGTTGGAGGGCCAATACCCCAATGTCCGCTCAATTCTTAAATGTAGGGGAATTAGCCAAATTAGTTGAAATAGGGGTCCCCACATGCCACAAGTATCAGTCTGAGGTCTGATACGCGCTACAGTCAGGTTTATGAACCCTCCCCAAAAGTAGAGAAAGAGAGGGAGACAAGTGTTTAATAACCAAACAGGGGATGTTTATTTAAAAGGGACACCAAAATACATACAATGGGATACCCACACACACATATACTAATCAATTAGCCCTGGTCCGGCTGGTGGTTTACGGGGGAACACAAGCGGCAGTGGAGAAAACAAAACTAATGTGGAGGGTGAAAAGAGGGGGTGGAGACACACATGGAGAGAGAAAAGAACGAGAGAGAGAGAGAAGTAAGAAGGGAAGTCAGGACCAATAGTTACCTCTCCTTGTCATTCAAAAGGGGACAGGTGGCCCGTGGATCCAACAAAGTTCGGAGATGAAGGGAAGGGGCAGACCAAAGTCTGGGAGACCCCTTAAGACACAGACATGCACAGAGGGACCCGCACATGTCTGCATCCAAAGCTGTCTCACTTTCAAAGGGGGAGCGAGGAGCAGTTATAGGGTTTAGGATAAAGGATTTGGGACAGGCTCAGGGACACTACAATAGGCTCATAGGAAGGACAAAAGGGATTCCGGGTGTCTGTCCAGGTACAACAAAGGGAAGATGCATAAGGTAAACAGACCGGGGGCTAAGGGACAAAGGACACATCTGGGCATCCGGGTGTGTGTCCAGGTANAAGATGCATAAGGTAAACAGACCGGGGGCTAAGGGACAAAGGACACATCTGGGCATCCGGGTGTGTGTCCAGGTACAACAAAGGGAAGATGCATAAAGTAAACAAACTGGGGCTGCGGGGACAAAGGACACATCTGGGCATGAAAGGAAAGAGGTTTTCAGGTGATTTGGGGACAGAAGGGAATCATGAGGTGAGACCTAGGCTGAAGGGTGACAACAAAGTGCATTTTCACTGATCGGACATGGGGGCATAGGGAGCTCTAGTTTTCCATGCCTTTGACGCCATTGCTAGTCCAGGTTCTAGTCACCTGTGGTTCCTTAAAACAGGGAGGAGGCCCTTTCTTAATGCCCCGTACTTATTCAGGGCTTTCTCCACCTAATCACCTCTTCCAAGGGTGGACTGGTTTTTGCATGAAGAGGCTTTTTTCCCCTAGGCTCCATCGTGGCTCGGCCCTGACCCCGCTCAAGCTCCCCAGTGCCCAGTGACCCGTGTCCCATGTGGCCTTGCCAAGCATGAGGGGGGCTGTCTTTTGGGGGAGAATTCCGTGTCTCTGGCAACATACTGGAGTCCAGATCTGTGGAGCTTCTGGGCAGCCATGATGATCTCATAGGCCACTGTGGCCACTCATCAGTGAGGAGGGCAGGCTGCTCTGAGCAGCACGGGGGCGGAGCTGTGCAGATGCACGTCTGTGTTTCACCCTGCCCTCTCCCCACTTCCTCCTCAGTATGGGCTGCCATCATTCTTGTTTGGAGCCTGTGCCGAATCCCGCCTGGAGTTAGGGCCTCACTCCAGGCAGAATTAAAGCATGACGGTGCTCAGTGGCAACAAAATTGGAAGACACTATAAAAATTCTACCTGAATTTCAGACCCATCTGTGAAAGCAGGCAGTCCCACAGGCAGTGCTCTGGATCATCCTGGAACACTACAGGTGGAGCAGGCCAGTCAAGCCTGAGGTACTGGCCCAGAGTGGAGCGTCTATCTGTCTGCTCGTTGGACCCATACTACAGCTTCATTTCCCTCCAGCCATTGCCCCAGCAATACCTAGAGTGTCAGATGATTGCCCGCAATGGTATCATGGGGGGGGGCACCAGGTAGGTACAGCATGGCCAGGGAAACCCGCTGGGTCCATCTAAAGTAGACTCAGGCAGGGATGGAAGCAGGCAGATGCAGGGGTGCACTCCTGGAGCAGCTCTAGAGGTGAGCTGCCCCTGCATCCAACTAAAAACATCCAATGGTGCCAGGAGGAGGACTTTAGATTCATTAGGAATTCAGGTACCTTCAGGGAAGGGGGACCCCATACTTACAGGGCTCCACCTTAACCAAAACGGAACCTAGCTGCTTGCACTAAAAATCACAAAGGAGGTAGAGCAGTTTTTAAACTAGAATCCTGACCTGTGAAAAGCCGACAAGCACAGAGGAGTGTATGGTTCCACTTTAATAGCATCTCCAAAGGGTGCTATTAATTCAGGGGGAATTGAGTATACTAATTTAGAGGTTACAAAAGAAAGTGGAAGAGCTCAGGTAGGAATCAGTGTAGAACACACAAACTTAAATGATTCCAAATTAGCTGAAAGTCACTTATAATAGGCAGAATAAGAATAAAACGAATATGTTTAAGTGTCTGTATACAAATGCCAGAAGTCTATCTAAAAAGTAAGTTGTGAGAACTAGAGTGTTTGGCACTAAATGGAGGGCATTTTTAGATGGGAGACATTTCTCCCTTAGCTTAAAAATGCAGCTTTGGAAACCCCCATGGGGGGATTTAAATGCTCCTCACTGGACTGGAAGTTGCCTGGAGCCATTGTAAACAGTGGCACCAGGCAACTCCCAGAAGTTTTGAGACATAGACTGGTAAGACCTCGACAATCGGGGACTTACTTAGTCCACATCTCAAAACTTCTGGGAGTTGCCCAGCGCCACTGTTTCCAACGACACCTGAGCAATTTCTGGTCCAGCATGGAGTGTCTAAATCAGCCTCCTCTCCTCCACAGGGATTTCCCCAGTCCGGATCTTTAAGCTGCGTGAGAAGTATCTCCCATCTAAAAATGCCCACAGACATAATAGGCATCTCAGAGACCTGGTGGAATGGGTATAACCAATGGGACACTGTAATATAGGGGTACAAAATATATTGAAATGACAGAGTAGATTGAGCTGATGGCGGGGTGGCCTGATATATTAAAGACAGCATTGGGTCAAGCAGCATTAAAATTTTAAAGAAATCAAACTGCACTCTGGAATCTCTATGGATAAAAAAATCCATGCTTAACAAGGAAGTGCATACCAATGGGACTATACTATAGACCACCTGACCAGGATGGAATAATGCTCACAGAGATTAGAGAGACTACTGATGTGGGAAACACAATAATGATAATTGGTGACTTGTACTACCCATGGCCTGGCTGACAGCTGCTGTTTCCTCTGTGCCATCACTTGGCTTCAATGGCTTGTGAGAAAGCAGCTTTTCCTCACTTGTGTGCCTTACTATCTCTTTCCCTTCCGCACTAGGGATAGACTGTGGACACACCTGCTGGCATCCTGAATGGCTCCCAGCCTTATACAAGGCATGCTGGGAGCTGTACGAAGTTGGCGGAGCTTTTGTTGCCATTCCCTTTTGGCTGTCACTCAGCTCACACCTGGTTTTCCCGCATCTTCTGTGTGAGGTTAAACCTGTCTTGTAGTCCAGTGTCAATTGTGTCTTGGATTCTCCTTCACTGTTCTGTTCACCCATCCCTGCTCCTCATTTTGTGCAGCACTTCCCCTCCCTCTGGTACTTAGGCCTTTTTTACATGGATGGCACAGCAGCGCCTATGGGTGGAGATGGGGGGAGATGGGTGTGGATGGGTGGGTGAGCACACCCAGTGAACACCCGGCGGCACCGAGCAGGGAGACATTTACATGGACAGTGACGTGGGGGGTTGTGGGAATGAAAGGGGAGGGGCCTGCGAACACCCAGCATCTGAACACCCATCCCGGGAAACAACTGGCAAACACCCATGCAAGTACACGGACGGACGGGACTGGCAGGGAAGCCCTGCCCAGCACAGCAACGGCACAACATGGCTGACAGAAGACAAACAAAGCCACGCAATGCGCGTCCCCAGCCACCAGGACCCCCGCGGGTGGGGTGGGGTGGAAGGAAGATGGGATGACAGCCACTACAATGAAGCTGGCACCACACAGTCCCGGCACAGAGCCCAGACTGCCCGGCGCCAGGCCCCCCCCTCCCCAACACGTACCCACAGCAGAGCCGCACACACACTGCAGGCAACATAAGCACACAGGGATGGGCACACAGCCCCGGGGGGGCAAGGCGGAGGGAAGGCAACCACACAACACAGGCAACACCCCCACATACCCCGCAGAGGCACCCGCACAAGAGGAGAGGTCACAGAAAAGCACAACACGGACACAACAGGAAAGGAACACACAATCCTTTATTAATACGGGGAACCAGCAACAGGGGGCAACAACAACAGGGCAGGAAGGGGGAGGGGGTAACAGAAGGGGGGAACAGTGCCAGCAGAGGCAGGCCCGGGACAGAACCCCGATCAATATGGCCAGTGACCCTGTGCCCGGCGCCAGCACTCGGCCTGCGCGCAGTCCAGCAGGTGCAGCCACTCCAGGATGAGCAGGAGGAGCTCCAGCAACTCCCCCTGCTCCCAGGTCCGTTCCATGATCATTGCTTGCACTGAAGGGGACAGAGGAAGTGGAGACAGCCATCAGATCTGGCCATGGTAGCCAATGAACAGAGCCCCCCATGGAGGGACACAGGCACAGGGCCCAGCAAACAGGTAGCACACTCACAGATGCCATCGAATAGCCACCCCACCACCAGCATGTCCCACACTGCCCACTCCAGCTGCAGGACCATCCCGCCCAGGCGCAGGATTGCCAGCAGCACAACTACAGTAGCTGCAGCAGAGAAGGGACAGGGCAATGGAGAAAGCACGCACCAACAGGCCCTGGGAGGGCTGGGGTCAGCAACAGCACCAGGGGCACACCCCACATGCAGACAGCCACCCCCAACCCCCCCAAGGAACACCCCAGCCCCTGCACAAAAGGGGATCAGTCGGGTCATGGACTGGGTCCACAGCAACCCCTACTCACGCTCAGCCACCCAGCGCCCATGCTGCCGCCCCCCCATCCATTGTCACCACCACAGATGGCCCACACGAACAGGGAGTGACAGCAGAGGGGAGCAGAGGGGAGAGGCATGGCCACACCAACGCACAGACAAGGTCCGGGGGTGCCTGGATGACCGACTGCTGCCTATACCACCCCAGGAGCAACCCCAGACAGCAGCACCCAGCAGGGAGGCAGCCAGGGGAACACACACCTCACAGCTGGTGGCCACCCCACAGGCCCGGAGCCCCCTGGTATACACCAAGCACACCCCCTGCACACAACCACATGGTCGGGGGCAGGAAGGCCGCCAAAGGGGAAGGGGCACCCAGTCGCCACAGCAGCAACAGAAGCAAGGCAGGACAGGACATCACAGAACAGCATGCTTTTATTGGTGCTGGGGAAAGTGGGCCCCCAAGCACAGAGAGGCAGAGCAGGGGGGTGCTGGGGCACCTGCGGACGGGCACAAGAAGCACAACAGGAGGGCACAGGAGTGCCCGCGCTGGGTGGGTGAGGGCACCTGGGCAGCCCCAGCGGGAAGGGGCAGTGGTCAGACAGAGGGGGCAATGGGGTCCAGGGACTCCAAGCGGCTGCCATCAGCGAAGCAGGCGGCAGCTCACGGCCTGCTCGGAGGAACCGGGGGGGGGCTATGCACCGTCCCGGGCACACGGGTGGCCGTGAAGGACTGCTCATGGACGGTCCAGTGAGTGCTCCCAGGGCGGCGACCCCGGCACCAGACCCTCCCAGGCGAACAGGCCCCTTCGGAAGCCTCGGGTGCACGTATGAGCATCCACCAGGTAGCACGGAGAGAGAGGATCAGCACCTGTGGCTGCACCCCATACAGCTGGAAGGTCCCTCACTGATCAAAGGGCAACAAGCTCCGCAGTGGTGGGGTCCCCGGTCCGGAGTGGGCCACCAATCTCAGGGGACAGCAAGCCCAGGTCCCACAGGAGGGCCCCCACATCCGAAGGTGTGTGCGGGATGCCGCGCACATGCAGGAGGCCGCCGGTGTACTGGGCAGCAACAGGGGTCCCCCAGACAGCAAGGCAAGGCCATACCTGGGTAGCTCCATCAGCAGGCGAGGCATCGTTACCTCCACAGTGGTCCACGGCACCACAATGGCGGGTGGGTGCCCCCAAGGAGGCTGGCACAGGGGGACGAAGGCAAACTTGAGGGAATGGACCTGGCACACCAGGGCCCCGACCTGGTGACCCATTGTCCACATGTACCACGACAGGAGCCGGAAGCCATCCCTCCCCAACTGGGGGGTCGCCCACCAACAGCTGCACATCGGGGCTCAGCCAGAGGGCCCCCAACAGCATGTCCACACAGGGAGACCACCCCGCCCCGACATCCCCGGCTGAGGGCCCTGCAGAATGGCCGATCATGGCAGCAGTGGGGCTCGCTCCGGGGAAGCAACAGGTAGGAGATGGAGGGATGTCGCAACTGGGACAAACACACACCGAGCAGATACCCTCACCCACAGATGGCCTTACATGCCAGAGATAGGCAGGCCCACTGTGAACAGGGCACCGCAACACATGCACATGACAGCAGGGATGCTGCACAACTGCCGAGATAACAAAGGGGGCCACGGCCAGGCACTGTGCCAGAGCGTGGAGCCGAGCCAGGCACTGCATCCACAGTGGGCACTGATGCAGCTTGCAAAAGCAGACCCAGGATTGGGGGACCCCAGTGTGGTTGCGGAGGTAGGGGTACCCAGGGGTGCGCACGGTCCCATCCCCCCTGGTGGGCATGCGGCCAGCCCGCTCACAGGGATGCTCAGCTGAACCCGGCACCTGCTTGTTGCCCCAGCACACCCCCTGCACAGCACCAACTGCTGCCTGTCCCCCACCGTCCTACACAGTACATAAGGGACATGCTGCGGTCGGTTGGGAGTGGGGTGGGACCATGCAGCACACAGAGAATGGCAATCCCAGGCTGGGTGCACATGGAGGAGCTCCTGTGACACTAGGGGAGGGTGGGACGTGGGCACAGGTCTAACAGTGGAGCGCACCGTGCTCACGGTACGTGCCAGGGGTGGGTGGCAGGGAGTGGGAAGCAGCAGAATCATGCTGCCGGGGGACGAGGACCTACTGCCCAGGGCCATGCTGCTGCACCTCCTGGGTGTGGGCCTCCTGATGCTGTGCATGCTGCTCCGGCAGATTACCCTGCTCCGCCTACAGAGTCGGCGGTCCACCCTCCTGGAGGCATGGCAGCAGAGGGCAGCAAAGCTCAGGAGGGCAGCACTCATGCAATAGGCGAGACAGGCATCTGTGCGATGCCACGCCCTGCTGGACTCCACGGCGTTCCTGCACTGGTGCCCTGGACCGGGCCAGTGCCCCCATACCAACATGCCCAGGGAGGGGCAGCCCCATGCAGATCTGAGGGAAACAGGGACGGCATCTGCCACCACATTATTATTATTATTATTATTATTATTATTAAACATTTATAAAGCGCCAGTTGCAACCTGGCGCTGTACAGAACATACAATCAGATGCGGTCCCTGCCTGTGGCTTACAATCTAAAAGACAAGGAGGGGGAGACAGGGAGAGGGAGACATTGCTGCCTGGGCAGCCGACCGCTGGCCAGCACCAGACCCAGCAGGACTCCTGCTGTCCTGCTGGGTTCCTGACTGTCTGGGAGACCTTCCTCAGCCATCATTCCAGTGGTGCAGTGCTCCGTTGTCTGGGAGCTGTCCTGCGGGGGACAGGGGAGCAGGTTATGCTGCTTCCTCCTGCCCTGTGTCCCTGGGCCTGGTGGTCAGGCCTGGGGTGTGGCCCTCCCCTCCCGTGGGGGGGTCATGCCCTCATGCTCACCTCGCTCTTGCTGCTGCTTCTTGGGCCGTGCCCTTGGGAGGTGCTGGGCTGGGGGTCATCAACCGGTGAGGGGCATTGGTGCAGCCCCTCTGCCCTGGGCTGGGATACGTGTGCCATGTTACTTCCTGGCACTTCCCCCCCCATTCCCCACTGCGGCCCCCCTTGCCGGCGGTCCGTTACCCCCCTTGTGCCTTCTGCCTGGGGCACGTTCCCCCCCGCACCACCTTGCTGGGGCTTCTCCCCACCGCCCCAGGTGCCCCAGGATCCCTGTGCTCACCAGGCCCCTTCCCTCGTGTGGGGCGGCATTGGCTCCCGTTGCCTTTTTGTGGGCCTTCCTGTTCGCCATCATGGGAGCCCGCGTGTATGTGCCATGGTTCCTCCCTCCTTTATGGGCTCTCAGCAGGATGTCCAGCATCCCCCCTCAGCTGTGGGCGTGTCTGCGTGGCAGTGCATGTATGCCCCATGGTGCCGGCGCAGTGGGGCTCTGCTGGTCCGTTCCGCGTGGGTGTGGGTGTTTTGGCTTTTACACGGACACTCGAGTGTTGAACTCCCATCTCCACCCACCTCCGCCCACAGAGGGTGCCGGCTCCCTCCCGACTGCTCTGTGGGTGTTGGCGGGTGTCGGCGGGTGGGTCATGCACACACTCTCACCCACCCATGGACATTTACACGGACGCCCTCCCACCCATCCGATGGGTGTTTCCGGGTGTTTGTGGATGGGTGGCATCCGTGTAAAAGTGGCCTTAGCCATTCCTGGTGGGTATTTTTGTGTGACATCTTACCCATGTGTGTGTAGTGTTGGTTCCTTCCCTTAGCAGGTGTAGTCCAGTTCCCCCTTCTTTCCTTCGTAAGTTGTTTTATCCCTCCTCACAGGTCCTTGTTTATTCATGTGTTCTCCTTTTCCCCACACCTTCTACTTTTCTACCTCTAACTTTCTCAGTCCATTGTCTCTCCTGCTGTTTTTATTTTTTCAGCTTTCTGTCCACCTGTTTTGTGTTCTTCCTCTCCCCTCCATCTGCTTATAGCATATGTCTTGCTAATATGATGTGTCTCTCATTATCAAACTTGGGTTCTGCTCAGTTGTGCGTTCCTTTTTCCTACAGTCTGTGTTTACACCTCCCTGAGTCCCCCAGTTCCATGCCTTTATTCCTTTCTACCCATGCCCTCCTAGAGTGTTTGTCTTCCCTAGCTCTCTCCCAGTCCCTTCCTTATTGCCCGAGCTGGTTATCTCCTGCCTTGCTCCGCTACATTTGTGATCTCTTCCCCTCCTGCTGGCTTTTCTTGCTTCCTTGTCTTGTCCCACTAGCCTAGCAGTTCCCCCTATCTCAGGGGCGGATTGGGAACTCAAAGTGGCCCGGGAGAATACAGTGTGAGTGGCCCTGTGCCGGCAGCATGCCGGAAAAGGGTCAAAGGGACGTGACTTGCGGGTGTGACTTGGGGGCGCGCATAGTAGAGCTGAGTCCCTAGACTCAGATCCTCAGAAGCCTGGCAGGGGTGAGCGGGAGGTTATGGGGGGATGGCAGGGGGGAGACTGCCACTGGTGGGGGTACTGGCCCTCATTTCAGTGCTCTGGTTC
>QEPC01001128.1:558972-571682 GCA_003113815.1 Sphenodon punctatus
AGGATTGTGTGTGGGCCCTTCCGTGCGCAGGCGCAACTGGAAGTCAGGCCCCTATCATCATAGGGCTCAGAGCATGGGGGAAGAGGGGCCACGCATGCACGCCCGCACACACACACACACAACGGGGGGAAGGGGGCAATCAGTGCAGGGAGTGAAGGGAAAGCAGGGATGGGGCCCCTCAGGGGGAAAGGGGAATGGGACCAAGGGGCTCTTGCACACCGGGGAGGGGGAAAGGGCTGGAACCCCAGGAGGGGCGGGAACACACCCACTGCCCGCAGACTCACACAACCCACACAGGCGTTCTCCGGGATGACCAAGAGGGAGGGGGTTTCACACAGGCACAATTTGGAAGGCACTAGGAGAAAAGAAGGGAAGGCAGGCAGAGGCGGGAGCGAGGAGGGAGCGAAGCAAAGGGGTTCTAACAGGGGTTCTCACAACAGCAACAGTTAACTTTCACAACAGCAACACTTAGCTTTCGCACGAGGGGGCCAGTCCTTCCAGACACACGGAGCTCTGTTCACCAGTGCCGCTCCTCCCATGCCGCTGGCTGATAAGGCTGAAGCCCCGCCCCTTGAACGTGCCAGGAGGCGTGCTGAGCGTCTCCGTGGGGGGCGTGGCTCTACATCGCTGCACGAGGGTTCTGCTGAGCCTGATCGTCTCCGTGGGGGGCGTGGCTCTGCGTCACTGTGCGAGGGCTCTGCTGCGCCTGATCTGTCGACCCCTGTGTTGGTGTTTGCCGGGGCCTCTGAAGGCTGAGTCCCGTCTTCCTCCCATCTCGTGGTAGGTTCCTCTGTTGGGGGGGCGGGGTTCGGGGCCGGCGTGGACACCCGCCGCGTTGTCGAGCGGCGACGGGTGACACCTATGAAGAGAAGCTAAATAGGTTAGGGCTCTTCACCTTGGAGAAGAAACAACTGAGAGGGGATATAATAAAAGTTTATAAAATCATGTGTGGTGTGAAATGAGTAAATAGTATTATTTACCCTCTCAAATAGTACTAGAACTAGGAGACACTGTATTAAACTATCTAGGCAGCTGAATGAAAAGAAAGAAAGTATTCCCCCACTCCTGCCCTCCACTAAATGCACAATTAACTTGTGGAATTTGCTGCTAGAAGATGTGGTCAAGGCCAGTAGTATAGCTGGTATAAAAAAGAATTTGATAAGTTCTTGGAGGGTAGGTGCATTAATGGCTATTAGCTAAGTAGGTATGGGGGACAGTTATCGGCCGATCTCTAACCTTCCCTTTTTAGGGAAGTTTATTGAACAGGCTGTGGCACGGCAGCTCCAGGAACATCTGGACCGCACTGGTTTCCTTGAACCCTTTCAGTCTGTTTTTTGGCCTGGGTATGGTACAGAGACTGCATTGGTAGCCTTGGTTGATGATCTCTGTCTGGTGTTGGACCAGGGTCGTCATACCTTCCTGGTCCTGCTAGACCTTTCGACTGCATTCGACACAGTTGATCGTGAGGTGCTGGTGACTCACCTGCGGGACCGTGCCGGGATTGGCGGAATGGTCTTGGACTGGTTTCGTTCCTGGCCGGGAGAACTCACCGGGTGGTCTTGGGGGCGTGTACGTCTTCCCCCCGGGGCCTCATGTGTAGAGTCCCGCAGGGTGCCATTCTGTCCCCCCTCTTGTTTAACATCTATATGCAGATGTTAGGGGAGATCATGAGGGGGATTCACAGGGCAAGCAATGTCAGATGACACTCAGCTCTACCTCTCTTTTCCATCGAACCAGGTCATGCAGTCTCCCTATTATCCCAGTGCCTGTCAGCTGTGGGGGCTTGAATGAGGTTGAGCCATCTGCAATTGAATCCTGACAAGATGGAGGTGATGTTGGTGAGTAAGGACTTGGGGGACCTGGGGGTGGTTGAATCTCCTCTTGTTGGGGGGGTTTGCCCTTCCATGGTGTTTCAAGTGCGGAGTCTGGGTGTGTTCCTCAATTCATGGCTCAGCCTGGAATCTCAGGTTGTAGCTGTGGCAGGGAGTGCATTCCGGCAGTTACATGTTGTCTGGCGGCTTCGGACGTATCTCTCAGACTCTGACCTTGCCACTGTTATCCATGCTTTTATCACCTCGAGGCTGGATTACTGCAATGCGCTCTACTTGGGGCTGCCCACGAAGCTGGTCCAGAGGCTGCAGCTAGTGCAGAATGCCACATCCTGTCTCCTTACGGGGGCGGGCCGCAGGGAACACATGACACCAGTCCTCCAGGCTCTGCACTGACTGCCTATAAAGCACTGGGCCAGGTTCAAGGTGCTGGTTCTAACCTTTAAAGCCCTTCATGGCCTGGGCCCTACTTATCTGCGGGACCGTCTTACTCCCCCCTGAATTTGTGAATTTTTAATTGTTTAAAATTGTTTTATCATTTTATTGTTTCTATGGTTGTTCGCTGCCCCGGGTTGCCCTGTGGGCAGGAGGGGTGAGATAAAAATTTTACATAAAAAATAAATAAAAAATGAAATAAACTCAGACTGTTGGGAGCTGGGAGTGAACAACGGAATACAGGGAACAGATTGTCCCATTATGACCTCTTGGATACTTCTTCCAAGCGACCGAGATTGGTCACTGTGAGAGACAGGATGCTGGGCTCGATGGACTGTTGGTCTCACCCAGTATGGCACTTCTTATGTTCTCTAATATGGTTAAAAAATAGTTATGAATTATAGTTGTGTTGTAAGATAGAAATATGTTGATGGCATTCAGAGCCGGTATTGTCATTTAATGGAATCTAGTCCCTTCATGTATACAAGTATTAAAGAAATAGAGGGTTTGCTAAACCTAATAGTCATAGAAAATATCAGCCATCCTACAATGTATTTTCCACTCTGACCAAAGAAACTAAAACCTAAAGATCATTTCTGAGTTATGGTTTAGTCAGAAAATGTCTACAATGAGATTTTAAGACTTTCTGTAATAAAGCTGTGACTCACCTATGGTCAGACACGAAGTTCTCCTGATGTGATGTCCACCCTCCTCCCCCTCAATCTATACCCCCACTTTTGGTGAGGCAGAATACATTGTCTGCCGTGGTGGGGCAGCTAACACTAGCAGAAAGAGGCAAGGACAATGTCAGCAACAGCAGCAAGGTGAGGTATTGGGGTCTGATAGCATGGAGATGAGATTAGTCCCCAATTTGAGGGAAGGAGTTTGCCCAGTCCCAGGATAATCCAGGTATCAGGTTCCCCCCACACCTTTACACTTTGATCAAATTTGACAGAAGGGTTCATGGAAAGTTTTATTCTTTGTCTTTGGTGAAACATGCTTGGCTCAGTGCAAAGTAGAAACTTACACCTAAGTCTCCAAGCAAATTCACTCCAGTGTAGCTATCTTCCATAGGACCATGCACACCAATTAAATTTCACACTGAAGGTGAAATTCATGCCAAGTGTAATTTGCTTCACCAGCATAAAATCCATCAAAACTGGGCTTTACAATATCTGAAAGAATTAAGTTGTAGGAGGTTGTGATGCTTTGAGTCAACGTGGTTTTGTATTTCATGTGTGTGTCCTTTAAGGGTTTTCAGCATGGCTTTAAGTGGGATCAGGGAGGAGGTCAGTTTATGGACCTGTCTTCTGGCATGGGTGGCCTCTCCAGTTCATATGGGCCAGGGAAGCGTGGGCACCCCTTGCCATGCATGGGGTACTCCAGATTTTTTTTTTGGCAGTTCCCTGTGAGTGGCCATGAGTGAATGCAGTGTGGCTCACTGGAGCACGCTTCCACTGCTCTACCTTCAGATGGGTGTTCAGATGAGTGGAAGAACCAATGCCATGGAGGACAGCAGCTCGGACAGCAGCTTCCTGTGTGTCCTGCCCCCAATGTCTAGTACGTGCCTCCATTGTTGCCTGGGATTGCTAACGGCGGCAGTGACTCCTGGGGTCATGGGCAGGAAGAGGTTACTAGATGCTGCGGCCTCATGTCCCCATGGTGTCCACCACTGTGGGTCATAGCAGAGGGCAGGCAGTTGGGCAGGGTTTGGGGGCGGGGGCTGTTGCTGAGTGAGGGGGAGGAGGAATGGCTGCCAATATGAGTTGTTTATGGGGGCGGTCGGTGACTGTGGGAATGTGTGGTGGTTGCCTCAGTGGTCACCCTGGGAGCTGCCCATTAGAATCCCTCTGAACGCACTCCACCTGAGTGACTGCTCTGCAGCTGTGCCATTCAGCGGCCACAGACCACCCTCCCCACTCCAGCCTTGCTCATTTAAAAACACTCTTAAGAGGATCAGTGCTGGCCAAAGGTAGCAGAGACGGGCAGGTGCAGGTGTTGTAATGATGCAGGATAGTAACTACAGCAATGCTAGCCAGAGGCCAGGCTGTGTGGGCTAATCAACAGGTGAAGCTAGGCATGATGGGACTAGCCCAGACTTCAGTAGCCTGAGCAGAGAACCCAAGGAGTTGGTTGTTGGAGAGGCAGGCGCAGGAGGCTCTCCCTTGGAAGTGAACAGGGGAACTTCCAGGGAATTGTGGGGATAGAACCCTGGGTTCCAAAGGGCTGAGTCAGCCCACAGCAGTGGCTGACTGGGAGGAGCCTGGAGACTACATGTATAAAGTGGAGAACTAAGTGCAACGAAGGCTCTGTAGCATAAGTTCCCAGTGTGGACTTGAGTCTGTGGGATAGAGGCAAGGAAGATACCAGGGACAAGCTCACCTTGCTACAACCGGTCTTGCTGGTAACTAGAGACAGGCCGAGTAGGGATCTGCTCCAGGTCATGGCACTAGCATTAATTTAGGCTAGTAGAGAGTCAGTAGAACTTGTCTCCACCTTATTTTAGCCTTTTCCACTTCTCCCCAAACACCAATTTCCAATGTTCACTTGATGCCATTCACAGAGCATGGCAAGTGGGGTGGGGAGTGTCATCTGGCATAGAGGAAGGAGTGCATCAGAGACAGGATGGAGAGTGTGCTAAGTGATGCAAAGTGAACTTGGCAGACTGGAGAACCTGACTTGCAAGCGTGCAGAAGCAGCCTAGTGCAGCTTCTCCATCAATGCTTTCATCACATGCAGTCCTAGAAGGAGCTTAAGGGCAGACAGTCATGCACTTGCTTTCACCTCATGGTGAACTACAAAAAGCTTCACTTAAGCCCTGTGTTAAGATCTTAAGTGGGGATTATGTCATAAATAAACCATTTTACACTGAGGAGAATTTCACCTTTACAGGAATCTGGTCCTTATTTGCTAATAAGGTATTACAAAGATACCTTATTTGCTAACAAAGAGTAACAACTGATATTACTAGGGCCAAAGGTACTGGGGAGGAGGGGGGCATGGCTTTATTTTTTCCCCAGCTCATTTTGTGCATTTGATAACATTCTGCTTAGAAACCGTTTTCCCATTTCCTGGGCAGATTTAGCAAAACTAATTAGCCTGCTTCCCTGTTTGTGATATTCCTGTGGCAACAAATGAGAGAAAAGCAATTAGAAAATGTCATAGCAGTCACACAATGTGGCAGGAGGGCTCTGAAGAGGTCAGCGCCTGAAATACTCCAAAATCATAATTGAAATCAACTGGTTTTAAAATTGACAATTAACATAGGTTTTAGGTGGTAAGCAGGGTCTTGAGTGAAACCTCTGCACTGGTTAAATTTCATCCTCTAGGAAGAGCTGGGAGAAAAATAGATATAATTTAATATAAATATAAAATATAAATGAATAATGTAGAGTTATCACTGATTAACTATTTCAGTGCTAGGAGGAGGTGCCACTTCTACGAAGGCGAAAGCAATTGTTCCCACAGTCAAGAGACAAGCTGCAACTAAAGCATCTTTCTTAATCTTTATATAGCAAGGTGACCTGGGTCAGAGAGTCACATGGAGCCTCTACTGGCATGTTAGGCAGTTACAGTATAGATTGTAAAGTTTAGACTCAGTGGGATTTTCAAAAGTGTTTTAGGAGCATGGTCAATAGGGTTGCCATACCTCCTTTTAAAAAGTGGATGCTTGTGAAAAATACATGGTGCAGGGCTGCACTGGAACCAATGCAGCCCTGCAACATGTATTTTTCATAAGTGTCTTTTTTTAAAGGGGAGGTATGGCCACCCTAACGGTCAGCGGTAGTTATGCTCCTAAGTAACTTAAATGCTTCTGAAAATCTCATCTACTTTTATTAACTTTCAGGTGCTTTACTAGCTTACTTTTCTTCTTTTCTGCTAACTGTCCTGCTGCTCCCCTTTTAGTTTTCATGCCTCAGTCTGTCACACTAGGTCCTGCAGTCAAATTTTTAGAAGTAAATGTTCGCTTTTGTGTGCTTCCCATTTTCATTTACTCAGCTTGAGATTTCAGAAGAGCCTCTCTCTCTAACTATGCAGGAGTCTAAAGAGCAGATGCATGGGGCCAAACCAGCTTTGGGGGCAAACCTACTGAGAGGGACCAAACCTAAAAAGCAGATGCACGAGGCCTACTTCTACCCTGCCTCTCAAAAGAATCTGCTCGAGCATGAGCTTTGCAACGGTATATTTTACAGCCATGCTTGCCATATGCCATATTTGATGCATGGAGAAAACAGTTGTGGTAATACCCTCTCTCTCTGCCAAGCTGCTCATCAGTTTTGTTGATTAAAGTTAATGAATGCATGGGCTGGAAAGCTGAAATGGCACTTTGAGTAGCCTACACTCATTTGAACACTGATTAGTGTTTGTTTTGTTATATTTCTAAGAATGAAAACCCAACTAAGTCAACTTGTCATGATGGCCACTTAAATATGCACTGGTGGTAGAGTGTAATGATTTGTAATTACTGGAAATCTGACTGCTTAGTACTGTAATCAAAGATTATTCAATACCAAAGCTGCACCATTTGCATGTGCATATGGAACTGGAAGCACATTCACTTTAATTGTTGCTTGTTGGATTTTAAAAACTCAGTCTGTAAGCCCAAACAACATTATTTTATTTTTATTATTATTTATTATTATTTTGAGAGAGAGAGAGAGAGATTTTAACATTTATTTGCAAATGTCAACATAAACATTTACCATGCAAAGAGAATTGTAAATATCTATCCAGCATGAGAACATGCTTTAATCCCATTTCAAACACTGTGGCAAGAAAACTCATTTGTAATGCAGTTGGCATTCTTTCTTTATAATATAACAGACCATGCCAGGACTTTAATCCAGTTACAGCTTGCTAGCTGACAGTGCTAACAGAATGGTATTAAAGTCCCTACTTTATTAGGCTTCTGAACAGATCTGACCATAGTACTGACCTGAAAACAACTGCATCATGATAAGTAATGCCTAATGCTTCAACATTGTTGGTCTGTTACAAACAGCACAGCATCCAACTTTACTGTCACCAGCTCTCTTGCAAATGAACTACAAGCTGGGCAGCATTTACTAGCGATTCCCCATTTGGCAAGACCCTCACAAATTGTAAACACTTGCTACAACTACAGAATGGGGCTCATGTCCACAGAGCACTTTGAGGAGAGGGCTGTAAGTGTCCACCTGGGAGAGACAAACAGTCCCCCCTGGAAATACGAGGGGCTTATGACGCCAAATACACTCTTAGTTTCCAGTGTGTTGGATCGAGACAGTCGTTAGACACCATATTTTTCCCTGTATTCTAGCGTGTGCACCAACAATTTAGATGCTTGGCATGGTTCCCTCTGGGAAATGGGACTCCACTGTCCAGTCATCCTGAGTAACATTCCCTTGTGATTGTCATCCTGTTACTTACACACACTTGCACACTATACTGTGGGCACCCAGGACTAATTATAACCCTTTTACAAGAGTTCTAGTCATCAAGCACTTTATTTTGTAAAGAAATCATTCTATCTATCATTCTTTATTCTATAAAGAAATTCTATAATTGAGAGCCACTGTGGTGTAATGGCTAAGTGTGAAGTGCTTGGACTGGGAGGTAGAGGGGGACCCTGCAAGGGACCCCAGTTTAAGTGTTGCCATAGCCAGAAACTCACTGGGTGACCTTGGACCAGCCACAATATCCTCTCAGCCTAACCTGTGTCACAGAGTTGTTGTGAGGATTAAAAGTTGTGTTATATGTAAAGCACTTCGAGTGCCATGACAAGGGGGTGCTGTATAAAAATAAAGATTTATTATTATTATTATGATAAGTCCTGAGTATAGCTACCACATAGGAAGGCCAGAACCCACATCTGGTCTGTGATAATCTAAGTCACCACAGTAATACGGGCAGTGGCACTGCAGCTCCAGGCACATTTGAATAGCATCGGTTTCCTTGACCCTTTTCAGTCTGGGTACCGCCCCAGCTATGGTACTGAAATGGCGTTGGTGGCCTTTGTGGATGACATGCAGCCCCTGGGGGAGATCGTGAGAGGGTTCGGGGTGCGATGTCACCAATATGCTGATGATACTNTCAGCAGCAGCAGCCGCCGCCGCGGTGACCCCCGGAGCCGGCAGCGCCCCGCCCCGGCTGAGGATGAAGAAGATCTTCGGCTTCGGGAGGAAGAGGAAAGAGCAGCCCGTGTCTGGCAGCGCCTCCCTGCCCGGGGTGCCAGGCGGCGGCTACGAGCTGCGGGACAAGGACCTGGGCAAGCTGCACCGAGCGGCTGCTGGCGGGGACCTGGGCAAGCTCCAGCAGCTGCTCAAGAAGCAAGAGATCAACCAGTTGGATAAAGCCAACAGGTGAGGCGGGGACAGGGCCCCTCAGCCGCCCTCGGGCCTCTCCCCCTGCCCCTTGTGAAAAGGGAACCGGGACGCCTGTTTGAGAGGCGCCATGGGCAAAGCTATCTTAGGACGAGTGTTGTTCTTGCTAGGGAAAAACTTTCTGACTAGAGGTAGGATGTGACTAGAAATCGCTCGAGCAGAGTTATTGGCAGAAAGAGGGGCTTTTTATGGAGCTCCACATTATCGGAAGCGTTTAAAAATAGCCTGGATCAGCATCCATCAAGGGGGGATTCATTCTGCGTTAGTGCAAAGGTTTGAACTAGGGAGGTATTCTTTTTCGTTTCAATAGGACCTTTCTCAGCTCAAGTATGCAGTATCAGTTACCTGTTGTGACTCTTTCGTTCTTACAAGTTAGTGATGTCAGAATCTTAGCTGTTGGTTGTATACCTTTCTGAAGCTGCCACACCTTGGTAATAAAACACTATTTGTCCCCCAAAGTGATGCAGTGGGGCAGAAGATTATCTGTAAATAAGACATTATTGAATGTAGACACTTTTCCTTAAATTTAGTTTGGAAGACTGACTCCAGGTTGAAAATTACTTGTTGCTTTTAGTGTGCAATCACGCTTCCCTGTAGTCTAGGGGTAGGGAACTTTTTTAGTACAAGTTCTGTGGGCCACATAAGAGTTGAGCGCAAGGGTGATTATGGCATGTGGTCTGGATGTGGGAAGAAAGGGAAGGACAGGGTACCAATCTCAGATGTCTACCATGGATCCATCTTCTAACCTTGAGTGCATGCCCTCATCAGTGTTTCCTTCCCCTGAACTTGCTCATTCAGTGCTTGAGTCTGAAGGTAGGACTGGATTAATGGGCCAATCCAGGCAGGCATTGGAAAGGGGTCAAGTAAAAAATAAGCTGCGGGCTGGAGGCTCCCCACCTCTGCTCTATTTTCTCCCCATTAAAGACCCTCTCCTGTCTCCTTCCCAATTTTGAGAAGATTTTGCATAGTAGGAAAACTGTTGCACTGAGCTTGCCTGTTTTACACCAGCATTACAGATGTAGGCAGTTGATAATCCCATTCTCTCACTTCCTGCTGCCCCCCCGCTTTCCCTTTTTGGAAGTGGTGGGGGAAACAGAAGTATGTTGAGGTACCAATTTAACCTATTGAAATCTGAACTCAAAGAAAATGCATGTTGTTGGGCTGTTTAGTAGCAAAAGGAAAGTATTTCATAGATGCAAGAACCGGGGTTGTTCTACCCTTTGGGTCGTCTGAGATCTGTCGATCTGCTTTTGATATCATTGGCCATGAGACGTGGGTGGCTCGCTTGCGGGACTGTGCTCGGGTGGGCGGAATTGTTCTTGAATGGTTCCGCTCTTTCCTGGCCAGAAGAACTTGGCGTGTGGTACTGGGGGACTGTTCTTTTTCCCTCTGGGATCTCACGCGTGGTATCCCGCAAGGATCTATTCTGTCCCCTCTCCTATTCAACGTATATATGCAGCTGTTAGGAAAGGTCGTGAGAGGGTTTGGTGTTCGGTGTCAACAATATGCTGATGACACCCAACTGAACCTCTTGTTTTCATCTGACCCAGGCCTGGCAGTCTCATTGCTTACCTGGTGTTCAGCAGCTGTGGGGGANAAATAATAAATAATACGATATCACCCAAGCAACAACTGGTGGCAGGAAACTATCTGGTAGCTGCCTGAATATTTAACAGCATGGATGTCTGTTCAATTGGGATCAACAGCAATTTCAACGCAGAACGGATTTTCCACACATTTATTTTTGAATCTGGCAACACCCAGACTGAAATGATCTTAAGTAATAGTGGTAATAATTTTTTTATATAGTGCCCCGAACTGGCTCGCACTCAGAGCACTTAACAAAATCAGTGCAAAAAATAAAATTTATTTATTTATTTTTAGTTATACAGGTATTTTGAACCTGCCCTCTCCTGCCTCTGGCAGTTCAGGGCGGCATACAATAAAACATCTAAAACAACATAGTAAAATAAAACATAAATACATCTAAAAGGTCTCAGAAGTAAAAATCTGTCCTTCCCTCCCCCCCCATCACCCATCTCCCCTGCCAAAAGCCTGGTGAAAAAGTCATGGTTTACAATGGTGTCTAACAGAGGGGAGATCCAGGGACAAATGGAAAGTCACCAGGAGGGCATTCCATAGCCATGGCGCAACCACTGAGAACGATCTCTCCATCTTTGACCTCTGCCGAACACAGGGGACCTCAGGGAGGGCGCCCCCGGCACACTCAGGGGTCTATCCAGGACCCAGGGTGTGAGGCGGTCCCTTAGATAGATGGGGTCCAGGCATTTTAGGGTTTTATACTTAAGGACCAACACTTTTAATCGGGCCTGGAAGACTATAGGCAGCCAGTGCAGAGAACGAAGCACAGGTGTTATGTGCTCTCAGCTCCTATCCCTGTAAGGAGATGGGCTGCCGCATTCTTCACCAGCTGCAGTCTCCAGATTGTCACCAAAGGTAGCGTGATACAATAATCCAGTCTTGAGGTGATGAAGGCATAGATGATGGTGGCTAGGTCAGAGTCTGAAATATACGGCTGAAGCCGCCTTACCAGATGTAACTTGCAAAAGGCACTCCTTGCCACAGCTGTCACCTGAACATCCAGGTGGAGCTGTGAGTAGTGTAGGTTCTATACCTTATGTCATGCATATTAATTATGACAGGTTCTTCCGGTCTAATATTTAATCATACTAATAAAAATATGATTAAAATAGGAATGCTTAATTAAAATTATGATTAAATGTTATAATTTGATATTACGGATTATAAAATGATAGGATCTTGAATGGCATGCTTGATATATGTGGATAAGTTGTTTTTGATGGGAAGAGAATCTTTTATTGAGTTGTGTTTTGTGATTGTGCTATTTAACTTTAATATAAACATTAATCACCATTAAATGGTTGTTTAATAAAAAGCAGAACCTGTATTAAAGTGTATAAAGCTGTAAGAGCCTGTATAAACAGAATGAATAGTAGATTATAAGAGAGAGAGAGAATCAAAGCCTGAGACATTAGGAGAGGGTTATTTAATGCATATTAAATATAAAATAAAAATAAAATAAAACTAGAAACGGAATTAAGGAAAGAAAAAAACAAAGGGATGAGAAAATAATTACTACAAAATAAATGGAATTATTAAATACTATATTCCTATAAAATAAAACATTAAAAGTAGAAATGGAATTAAGAAATGAGAGATTAAACATTAAATAGCTGTGTAAATTAAAAGATTAATTTAAATACAATTAAAAGATATTTTACCCCATACAAAGATTCCCAACCGTGTTACATGGACAGTGTGGTTGTAAGATGTTGATGCGTCACTAGTTCTATCGGTAATGAGTCCTTTCCCCACTTGCTTTGGGCATGAATAAGAAACCCTGCCTTTAGGCATGAACCAATCAGAAGAGAGTGATGTCACAGCAAGTCCTATTGGTTAGTTTGAATTTTGTATTTTTTAGTTTATACCAGTCAGGAAAACTTCTAAGTAAATTTGGCGAGGGTCTAGCTGTATAAAAAGACCTCCTGACCAATTTAAAGGTCATGAGACTGTGAACTATCGGCCTATCTAATAAAATAGATCATGACCGCATATGAACAGGAAATAATTTTGCAGAAATACATGATGTGTGAAATGGTTAATTGATAGGAAAACTACACAAAGTTAGGAAAACAGTGTTTCTAAAATGTATGGAGAAATCATTCATCCCAACTAGTAAGTAAAAACAAATTACACAAGAATTAGAATACTTGTGACATATGTAATTGTGTGGAAAAGTAATTTAAAACTTTTGTTTTTGCAAGATGGTTCTCTTTTTACAGTGTTTTGATTTCTAGACCTATATATAGGAGGGCTAAACAGCCCCTATGGCAATAGTCTTTCTAAGTTGGACAGTGATGGAGAAAACCCCAATATTTTGTTTTGTCCTATAGTACCCTCTGCCATCTTGGACAATATTAAAGAGTTTATAACCTATAGTTACCCCGTCATGCTAGGAATGCTTGCTTTACCTTTAATATTAGACAGACTCTGGTTCTCCTCAGATAGATAAGCCCTACCTTTGAAGATTACCTTGTTTACA
>QEPC01001128.1:607956-622794 GCA_003113815.1 Sphenodon punctatus
TTCTTTGAGATGGCTCCGAACATTCTCACAAACACCCACCCTTCCAGCCCCGCATGGAATTCTTTTCTTATACTTCTAGAAAGGGTTGGAAGGAACTGTCATTCAGAGGGGGAGAGTGCTTTTTATACTAGAGGAGCTCGAGACCATCACGTGGTCTATTATTTGAAGAGGGTGAGCGCGCACAACCCAGTTGTGAGAATGTTGGGAGCCATCTCGAAGAACCTTTTTTACAAGGTAGCAACCTTCTGATCAGCACATGGACAGGAGCTGTTTGTAAACAAACAGCCTTATCTCCCAGCCCAATCCAGTGTCCCTGCTGCTGCTGCTGTTACCGGCTGCAGTGCTACTAGGAGACAGAGGCAGATGAGGGATGGGGTCTGGAGCCAGGGAGGGGAGGAAGAATCACTTACTTAGGGAGAAGTTGGCTGCAGCCTGCTGCCCATCCAGGCAACTGCGGGGCCCCAGCTAGCCGCGGGGCCATGTGCTGCCGCACATGTGGCACATGCCTGGGGCCTGTCCTGTCCCCGCCCAGGTGTAAACCCTAGCCAATGGGCTCCTTACCTGGGCAAGGGGGCAGGCCAGCACGGGACTTATCTGAGCGGCTGCTGACTGACTGTCCCCTCTTTCCAATGTGGCCCAGGTGCACGGCTGCAGACACCCTCCCTCCACTCCCTCAGTACCGTGCAAGGCATGTGGACGTGGTCTATTTACTTTATCTGTTCAGGGCTGCTGTGGGCATTGTGCTGGTCGCTGTTTTCAGGGCTGAGAAGGAATTTTCTCCCCAGCCATAATTGGCCTCCTACGGCCAGGGTTTTTTACCTTCTTCACAGCAGTTTCTAGGGTTATAACATGTATTCAGTGGCTTTGCTTCCTTTTGTCTCCACTTAGGCGGATAACAGCTCAGGGACCACGCTAGGGGCAGAGCTTAAGAGGAGGAGCTGCATGGCACACACACACCCCTTTGCCCAAATTATGGGGTGGTACTGGTAAGGGCTGGTGGGGCAGTGGAGGACCCCCCCGACTCCAGGCTATGGACAGCTGGGTTGGGGTAACTCTGCTGCCCCTTCCCTCCATGGAGAGGGTGACCTGGCAAGGGAGTCTGGTCACTCAGGCACTGGGGGATGGCCCGGCCCCAACTTCCGGTTTAGGCATGGTCCCACTGTTATATATCACAGGTTTTATGCCCTCGTCTGGGTATCTGTTTATTTCTATTTGTCTGTCTGGTTCCTTTGGGTTGTGCATGCAGAACTGATGCTCAGATTAAGTTAGCACTAGGTTTCTCAGTCTCTACCCCTTCCCCACCTCAGAAGCAGAAAGTCAGAGCAGGTAGCAGGGCAGAGGGGTGTGTGTGTGTGTATGTGTATATATATAAAAGAATTCCTGTCCTGCCTCTTGGGAGTCTTCAGTGGGTTTGTGATAGGAAAACCTGGTGCTCGCTCCCCTTGCAGGCCATTTCTGACTCCCAGAGTCAGAACTGGCAGGATTACGCATGCACATGGCTCTGCCTGGCTGCCACTGTGAGTTTATATGTCTGGAGAGTTGGAGCGAGCAGATGTTCTCGAATGTGCTACACTACGGGGTGGGGCTGGGAGCCTGGAGGCTCGCCCCTTGCCACTCCCCTTTGCTGAGTCTGACCACCTGGCCATGCTGCCACTTGCTGCCTGCCCACTGCTGCTGCCCATAAGCCCCAGAGCCCCTGGAAGTTGACATCTCCCCCCTATTGGAGCATTGAGGAGATGGGTCAGGGAGTCCCAGTGGAAGGGAGAAACCAGAGTACCATTTAGGCAGTGTGCTCCTCAGCAGCTCCTCAGGATGCGCACCAAAGGGCTACTGCTAAAAGGGCTGGCCCTTGGGCAGGGGCTGGGGTAACCAGGGGAGTTTGGGGTTGCTTAACTGACTGCTGGGTGTTATATTGGAGGGTACTGGGTTTGGGAGATAGGGACTGGTAGGTTGTTTGGTTGGGGTTTTAGTTGGATTGGATATGGATGATTGGGAAGGGAAGGTTCTGGCTGATAAGAGCAGCTTGGTTAACCCCACAGGGTGATTGTCCCCCGATGAAAGGGGGGATATGGGGATTTTATTATGGCATTATGTGGGGTTGTATCAGGTTGAGGGGGGTGGATTAGCCCCCCCCCGGTGAGGGGGGCAGGTTATTGGGAGAGGGGGTGGAATTGAGGGGGGATCCATGCCCCTGCCACCCTGGCGGAGAGCCTGTCGGGAGGCAGGGACTGGGCTGGGGGCGTCCCCCTGGAGGGAGAGACGGTGACAATAGGGGTCATTGTGGAGTAGGGGAATTATGGCCCTGGGGTGGGAGATACCTTTATGTGCGATGGGACCGGTGCTTAGTGCCGCCCCTCCCGGCCCCAGATAACCAGGTGATCAAGGTTTCAGAAGACCCAGGTCTGTCACTGGTGCTGTGTAATGCTAGGTCGGTTACCAATAAATCATCTGTGATCCATGATGCCATCTTGGACTGGGCAGCTGACCTCGTGTGTCTGACGGAGACCTGGCTGGACGAGTGCTCAGGGCCGATTTTGGCCAAACTCATTCTGGAAGGGTACTCTGTCCAGCACCAACCCAGATCAGAGGGTTGGGAGGAAGGGGGGAGCATAGCTATTATTTTTAGGGATGGGTTGGTCACACTGAGGTTTTCAGTGCAGAATGAGTCTGGAATAGAGTGCCTCCACCTTGTGGTTGATTTGGCTGGAGATGGACTGGAGGGTCCGGCCAGAGACAGGCTGGGGATTTTTCTGGTGTACCGTGCGCTCCACTGCACAGCAGTATCCCTATCTGCTCTAGCAGCTCTGGTCTCAGTCTGGGTCTTGAAGTCCCCTAAACTTATTGTTTTGGGAGACTTCAACATCCACACCGAGGCTGGATTGCATGGGACAGAGCAGGAATTCATGGCTGCCATGGCAACCATGGGTCTGTCCCAGGTGGTGAGGGGCCCAACACATGAGCAGGGGACACACTCTGGGCTTGGTTTTCTGCACCTACCTGGAGGGGGGGGGGGGGTTTCCGATGAGTGGGGTGTGTGTGTGTCATGTTCACCCTTGCCATGTTCGGACCATTTTCTCCTGCGAACCTCCATCCTAGCGTGCCTGCCTGACCATAGGGGTGCGGACCAGTTCAGATGGTCCACCACAGGAAACTCATGGAACCAGATGGGTTCCAGAATGCTCTTGCGGATATACCTGTTGACCTTGGTGGCCACCCCATCAATGACCTCATTGCCTTCTGGAATGNGGAAACTCATGGAACCAGATGGGTTCCAGAATGCTCTTGCGGATATACCTGTTGACCTTGGTGGCCACCCCATCAGTGACCTCATTGCCTTCTGGAATGTTTGGCTGGCTGGGGCATTTGATCAGGTGGCTCCTAGGCATCTGCTTGCATCACGTTGGCTCTGCAGGTTCCCGTGGTTCACGGAGGACCTGGAATGCTTGAAGTATGAAGGGAGGTGGTTGGAGCGACAGTGGTGTCATACTCGTGCCCAAGATGATAAATTGCGGCATAGAGCATTTTTGAAGTCCTATGCTGTGGCAGTGAGGACAGCAAAGAAGCAGTTGTTTGCTACTCATTGCATCTGCTCAGTCACGTCCAGTGGAGCTGTTCCGGATGGTGAGAGGTCTGGTTGGTCCAGCCTGTCTCCGCCTGGAACCAGATTCGTCCACGGGCTGTTGTGACATGTTTTTGAAGTACTTTACCGATAAAATTGCTTGCATTGAGCATGACTTCGACTCTGCCATTTTAGAGGCAGTGGCAGAGGCACAGGTTAAGAATGCCCTGTCTGGTCATGTTTTGTGGGATGAATTCCAATTAGTGATGCCTGCCAATGTGGTTGATGTGCTGGAGTCTGTTCAAGCCACGACTTATGAATTAGATCCATACCCATCCTGTAGCTACCAGGGAGACATTAGGACCGGTGCTGGCGGGGGTTATCAACACCTCCCTTCGGAAGGGCGGGTGCTGGACTACGTCAAGGAGGCTGTGGTCCAGCCTTGCCTTAAAAAACCATCACTTAACATTGATGCCTCGACAAATTACTGGCCCGTCTCTACCTTCCCGTTTTTAGGAAAGGTTATTTAATGGGTAGTGACTTGTTGGCTCCAGGCACATTTGGATGACATTGGTTTTCTTGATCCCACACAGTGTGACTTTTGTCCAGGTTATGGCACGGAGACCGTGCATGTGGCCTTGGTCGATGACCTCCTCATATAACTAGACAAGGGTCATATGATCCTGCTGGTTCTATTAGATCTATTGGCAGTTTTCAAAACCATGAACCATAAGTTGCTGTTGACACGTCTGCGGGACCTGGCAGGGGTGGACGGGACTGTCTTGCAATGGTTCCATTCATACCTCGCAGACAGATATCAGCGGGTGGTGCTAGGAGATTATACTTTGTCCCATGGGTGCCTCCCATGTTGTGTCCTGCGCGGTTCCATTCTGTCCCCTCTCTTGTTCAATGTGTATATGAAGCCGCTCAGGGAGCTCGTGTGCAGCTAGGAAGTTTGCTGCCATCAGTATGTGGATGACATCCAGCTGTATTTTCATCTGACCCAGGTCCTGCTGTCTCCTTGCTATCCTGGTGTTTGGCTGCTGTGGGGGATTGGATGAGGTTGAGCCGATTGAAGCTCAATCCCAGTAAGACAGAGGTGATGCTAGTAGGTGGGGCCAGTGAACTGAGTGAGGAAGTTTTCCCCGTTATTGGGGATAGCCGTCCTCCATTTTCCTCCATTTGTGCGGAGTCTGGGGGTGCTCCTGGATTTACAGCTATGCATGGATTCCCAGGTGTTGGCTGTAGCCAGGGCCGCCTTTTGCCAATTACATCTGGTGAAGCAACTCCACCCGTATGTCTCAGACTTCGACATCGCCACTATCATCCATGCGTTTGTTACCTCAAAGTTAGACTATTGCAATGTGCTCTACATGGGGCTGCCCATGATGATGGTTTGGAAGCTGCAGCTAGTGCAGAATGCAGTGGCCCACCTCCTTACGGGAGGGACCACAGGGAGCACGTTACACCTGTGCTCCGAGCACAGCGCTGGCTGCCTATTGTCTTCTGGGCCCAATTCAAGGTACTGGTGTTGACCTTTAAAGCCCTTCACAGCCTAGGCCCTGCTTATCTCAGTGAAATGCCTCACCCCCGGGTGATCCTGCGGTCGTCTGGGCGTGCCCTCCTGGAAGTCCCACGCTGTTGGTGGGTGAGAATGGACAGGAGGGAGTTCTCAGTGATTGTGCCTTCACTCTAGAATTTCCTTCTGGTGTAGGTTCGCCTCAACCCAGATCTTCTTGCCTTCCGACGATGCTGTAAGACCTGGCTCTTCCGTCAGGCGTTTGGTGAAGTGGGCGGGCGGGGAGGATGGGTTGGAGGGGAGGGGATTTTTATGCACCTGTTAGATTTTACGGTTTAGTGTTTTTGTGATTTTAAATATATATTTTTGCATTTATATATTTTTATTGATTGTTTTATTTAATTGTAAGTCGCCCCAAAGTCACTTTTCCGAGAGGGACAGGGTAAAAATGGAATGAATGACTGAATAAATAAAGCCCATCTCCAGCCTGTTCTACAAGCTCAACCTGACAGGGTATATGTTATGGTATTTTAACCATATGTTGCCAATAAATCATTAATATACTCAAAGGTCCTGATATTTTTAGCTGGGTGGATTTTATATATATAAAATGTGTGTGTATCTGTATATACGTATGTGTACATGTATGTGTATATATACAGGCAGGAATAGAGTTGGGTGGGATTGGGTATAGGGTTTGGGGGAGGAGGATTGATGTATGGGGTGGGTGGCTGGCATGATGTTGGGTTTTTAAGTGATTTTAATGTATTGTATTTTATATTTTTGTTGTTGTAAGCCACCCTGAGTCTCTGGAGAAGTGTGGGCTAAAATGTATATAAGTAAAATATACACCTTAAAAGTTTTGAGTTATCATGGTTCAGATTCGACTTGTACAGTTCAAGAAGCAATACATCCCCATAGACCTGGGGCTGAGGAAAACAAATTAATTAGATTTATGCAGAAATTCATGTTATGCAAGTTCTACCTAAGTGAATTAAACTGTACAAAAATGTTACTACATGTTTTTACGCATGTGGCTTACTCACTACCCTCCTTTTATAAGCTTAGCCATCATACCTAATTGTTTAGAACATTGATTGTAAAGCTTCATGTATTATTTTGAATTCCTGTGCAAAGGAGCCGTGCAAACTGGGGACCTCTTTTGCTTCTCCGTTTATAATTGAAGAAAATTTGGACTGACAGATTAGTTACTTACCTCTCTCCTACCCTGGACTAAGATGTCTATATCACATCTCAACCTGGAATTTCCTGTAGATTTGCTCATGCTAAACATTTTACACATCTTTTGCAACTTAGTTTTTAATGCTAAAATTGTAAAAGAAATTCTATTAAACTATTCAATTTTTGAACAGTTGTAGATGATGACGTTTCTGCTGGAGATTCGGTAAGGTGAGTTTTAAAAATAAAATAAAATCTGTAACATACTTTAGCAAACCAGAGAGAAAAAGAGAGACTTACTCTTGTGCTTTTGTTTTTAAAGAAGTTCTGAAAAACCTGGTGATGATGATGATAGCTGGCCTTCATCAGAGGAAGGAGAGCTAGATTTTAGCCCTACGGTATGGTATTTAAAGGCTGTTCCTAAAGAATGAAAATGTTAATATAGTCTTTGGTGTGGTGGGTTTTTTTTTTAAAAAGAATATATATTTAAGCTTGTATTCCAATAAGTGAAT
Source organism: Sphenodon punctatus (assembly GCA_003113815.1). Lineage (NCBI taxonomy): Eukaryota > Metazoa > Chordata > Lepidosauria > Sphenodontia > Sphenodontidae > Sphenodon > Sphenodon punctatus. Next base: position 614,726 of record QEPC01001128.1, read on the forward strand.
CAGCCTTTTAATCGGTTATTGTATCTCTTTTCTTAATTTTGTCAGTGGGGCACTTCTGAAAATGACTGCTAGTTCTGATATTGTTTTGGACAGAATTGGTGCTTTGTTCAGCTCGTGTTTTTACTAAGACCAGCATATTCATTATATTTATCTGTATATTTTTGAGCAAGAGTTTATAAAGAGCCATGTCAAGTATTTGAAATAAATACATTAACACTTAAATTAAATTTTTGATCTTAGACATTAGATCCATTTTTTCCTTTTTCCTTTCATTTTGCACTACTTAAAATAATAATAATAATCCTCTATTTTTTAAAACGCTAGCTGACCTTCATCTAGTGTGTGCCATACACATGAATCTTTCCCTCTCTGGTACTAAGCTCTTTTGTATCTTATTATCTCGGTGCTTTTAGTGTGTGAATTTTTATTCTCAGCATTTTTCAAATACATTTGGAATAACCTTCTTGCATGTGCCTCATTAACTAGATCAGTTAAATTTTCCTGTGTTAATATTGCCTCATTTCCATTTGCTCTCTTGTATTCACATAATACTATATTCAAGCTATACAAAGGAATTGGAAAAAGTCTGTATAAAACTGGCAAGATGTGCTATTTTTGTTGCTGTTGTTTTAACTACTCTTCAGTCTAGATACATGAACTTATTTAAAGTATCTCAATCAAAAACTCTGATTATGGCATGCCAGAAATAATTACTAATCTTATACAGACCCTGTAGTAGATTTTCATGGATAAGAGAGCACATCAAAAGTCTCCGGTCAGAAGAGTTCAGTCTTGGTTGATTAATTTAATTTTACTATAGATGTCTAAGCACAAATGAAAAACGTAATATTGAATAAAATGACTTTAGAGGCTACAGGTAACAAGATTAAGAATCCTTAGAAGTGTGAGATTGTTGTATTCTTATTTGTACATATGAGTCATTTGAATCTTATAATCATTGGCTCTGATAGAAGAACTGTACTTAATTCAAAATCTAACTTCTAAAGGTTTTGTTATTTGCTGTCCTTACTATCTTGACCTTTTAAATCCTAATGGAAAATGTATCCTGATTACAGATACCCAACTGAGAAAATGAATAGTTTCTTTCCACGAGATAAACTGCTTGAGGGAAATAGCATCTTGATTCAGGCTCTATAAAAAGATCTTCCAGATGTAGCATATTATTTAGTATCTTATGATTAAGTAAGTTCATTTTCCTTGTTGAAATAAGGAATAAAAATAAAATTGAAACCAGGATTTTAGCTACAACAAAGAGGAACCAGGAAAACTTTACACCGAAGAGTCCCAAACCCCAAGTGAAGAGGTGGATGGGATAATGATCCCAACAGATATTTAATATACTCTTGTTTGGAGCTCACACTTTAAGATCTCCTTGGGTTCAGATCGTTGAGAACTCGTCTATAATGAGCCTCTTTGAGGGAAGGGTGGGATAGAAATCCAAATAAATAAATTTTATATAAATACAGTTGGTCTGGGGTATTATTTTTATGACAATGTCCTTTATTTTTATTTATTTTTCTCAAGAAATCTCTAGTGGTACAAAGGTTTAGAGATATTTCACTTCAAGAGGACTTTGCTGCTGTTTGTTATTGTAGAATAGCTCCTTTTTACTATTTATTTATGGAAGCTAGATGGAGGTTTGGAAAATTATTTAACTATAGATATTCAACGTTAACTTAAGACTGCCTTGTGCAGACTGCTTTGTGAACAAATGCCTACCACTCGTCTATCATTTGGGTAGACAAATGCCAACCGCTAGGGTAGACGTTTGGGTGTTCCTAACACCCAGAGATTTTGTTACTGCCAGAAGGAGTAAAGCAAAGATTCAAAGGTGGTTATGAATCTTGCCATGTTTACCTTTAAATCTAAACCAGTTAGGGTCAGGTGTTAGCTATTTTACACTTGCCTGACGTCCATTCCCTCATTGTTGTATTATCATTATATAAGGTATTTAAAAAATATTATTTGTTATTGTTTTAGTTGAGTTTTTTGTAATTATTTTTTTTGCATAATACCTTGCGGTACATTCATTTTAAGACCACATTCACGCCTGACATTCCATGCATGTTTTGGTTCTGGGAAAGAATCCAGAAGCCAAAACATGCGTATGGTTCATTGGGTACAAAAGCCACACCCTGCCCCCATCCCTCCGCCCCCGCACAGCTTTACCAGCAATCATCCGGGAAATTGCAGACCAGATTTCCCGTACTCTACAATCTCCCCGATGATCACCGGCAAAGACACGCAGGGGGGCGTTCGCACTTAATGAACCCTGAGCGTGTTTTGGCTTTTGAATTCTTCCCCGGAGCCAAAACATGCGCGAAGTGTTGAGTGTGAATGTGGCCTAAGTCTAAATCATGACCTAAGTCGCATCCAGCGGCGGGTTTCCGGGTGGTGAGGGGGCTGGTCAGTCAGGCCTCCCTCCGCCTGGAACTAGAATCTTCCAGTGCTCGCTGTGATGCTTCTGTCGACTTTTTGTAGATAAAATTGCTCGAATTCACCATGACTTCGCCGCTGTGCATGTGGCAATGGGAGAGCCAGAGCTAATGGAAGCCCTGCTTTGTCCTGTTTTGTGGGATTAGTTCCAGTGAATATCACCGGCTGATGCGGCAGATGTCCTGGAGACTGTCAGGGCCACTTGTGAATTAGATTCATGCCCGTCCTGGCTGGTTAAGGCCAGATGAGAGACGTTGGGGCTGGGGTGGTCAGCGCCTCCCTCTGGGAGGGCAGTGTGCCAGACCACCTCGAGGCGGTGGTGTGGCCTCTGCTTAAGAAACCATAATTGAAGGTTGACTCCCTGGCTAGCTATCAGCATGTCTCTTTATTCAATGGGTGGTGGCTTGGCAGCTTCAGGGGCAACCGGACCGTGTCAGTTTTCTGGATCCCTCGCAGTCTGGCTTTCGTCCGGGTTTTGGCACTGAGACTGCGCTTGTGGTCTATGACCTTCGCTGTGAGTTGGACCAGGGGGTAGTTGAGGTTTTTGACCCCCGTTTGATCCTGGTTAGATCTTTCGGCTGCGTTTGATCCTGTTGACCATGAGATGTTGGTCATCCACTTGTGGGACCGAACTGGGGTGGGCGGAACTGTTCTCGAATGGTTCTGCTCTTTCATGGCTGGGACAACTCAATGTGTGGTGCTGGGTGATTGTTCATCTTCTCCCTGGGACCTCGCGTGTGGAGTCCCACAAGGTTCTATTTTGTCCCCTCTCCTGTTCAATGTATATATGCAACCATTGAACGAGGTTGTTCGAGGGCTCGGTGTGCGGTGTCATCAGTATGCCTTTACCTGTCTTTTTCAGCAGACTCAGACCCAGCAGTCTCGGTGCTCACCTGGTGTCTGGTGGCTGTAGGGGACTGGATGAGGGCAAATTGTCTGAAGCTGAATCCTGACAAGACGGAGTTGATGCTGGTGTGTAGGGCAGAGGGAGTGATAGCACCCGTCAGTTTATTAATTAACAGTTTTTTAACTTCGGCACAAGCTTTCACCACGGCCTGATATAAAAATCTCACAATCTTCTATCAATCAAAATTTACAATAAACGGGTCATAAACTGTTATCTGCATTGATGGGAGGGTCATTGACGGGGTCTGCCCTCCGTTGACTCCTTGGGTCCGTAGTCTGGAGGTGCTCCTTGACTCACAATTCTGCCTGGATGTCCAGGTGGAGGCGGTGGTGAGGGAAGCATTTACCCAGTTACATTTGGTGTGACGGCTTCGGACGTATGTCTTGGATAGTGACCTGGTCACCATCATCCATGCCTTCATTACCTCAAGACTGGACTATTGCAATGTGCTCTATGTAGGGCTACCTTTGGTGATGGTCTGGAGACTGCAGCTGGTGCAGAACGCGGTGGCCCAACTCCTGGCAGGGATGGGTCATGGAGAGCACATTACACCAGTGCTTTGTTCTCTGCACTGGCTGCTTATAGTGTTCCGGGCTCAATTCAAAGTGTTGGTTTTGACCTATAAAATCCTAAAGGGCCTGGGCCCCGCATATCTGCGAGACCGCCTCAGTCCTGGACCGGCCCCTGTGATCGGCCCGGGATGCCTCCCTTGGAGGTCTGGCTGGCTTCGTACTTCCCCTGTTTCCGAAGACCGTGTAAGACCTGGCTGTTCCGCTAGGCGTTTGGCAAGAGAGACGAGTGAGGGGTGGGGGTAGAATTGGAAGGGGGGGGTTGTGGCTCTTCCTACGTTTTTATGGTTTTTAATTATATTTTTATATTGTGTATTTATTATGTATTTATTGATTATATGTTGTAAGCCGTTCCGAGCTGCTGTGGCAGGAGGGAGTGGCTAAGTATATAATAATAATAATAAATTAATAATAAATAAGTTTATACTTTGTTGCTTTCTAGAGTTACAAGATTATATTTAAGTATCCAAATGAGCAAAAAGTTAAGGAACTACTGCTTTAGAATGTAAAAAAGTATGCAAACTTTAAAAAAGATATTTCATTATTGAATGTAGATGTGTTTAAACACTTTCCTTTCCAACGACCACTGTGAAAAGTTGTACAAGCTTTGTACAAGTTGGGAGTAGGGTGCTTACAGGGTGTACTCACGATGGGCAAAGGCCTAGATCGTGGATCTATGCTGCGGATTCATCCCATATCTGTATCCATCTCTGCTCCCTTCCCCTGAGATCACTCTTTCAGTGTTTGGGATTAGGAACTGGATTCAGGGGCCAAATAAAAACTAACCAAGGAAGTGCTGCATTTGGCCCCTGGGCCTGAGGTTCCGCACCTCTGATTCAGACAAATTGTGTTCTTTCTGTTCTTCCTTCCTGTTGAAAGTCCTTTAGAGAGGTCAACATGCTGACTTGTTACTTCTTTCCAGATCTGGTATTATGATGTCACAAAGAGAGAATTGTACATTTATTTACATAGTAAATGGGGAGGAGATAAACTTGAATACAAATTGCTTCTGTAATTACATACTATATAATTATAAATAGAATACAGTACATAGAAATATTTTGGTTAACAAATACACAAGTTAAATCTTGTAGACAAGTCTCTCATTGACATTACTGAGAGTGTTAACAGAGTCAGGATAGAATGAGGGGAGATGTTAAGCCTATTGTCCGTATCAGTCATACCAAATTTAGTGTTCTATATTTGATGCAAACTGAAAGGTTGCTACTAGTCATGTGAAAACCCATAGTGTATAATGTTATCTTTATTTGCAGAAAGCACAAAAGCCAAGTTTGACTCTTCTGATGAATGCTTCCCAGCAATTCAAGAAAAATAGTAAGCAATTCAGGGGGAAAAAATATGTTTTCATTACTACATATGTACAATGTGGATTTGTAATGTATTTTTATTTCTCTTTGTTTTTAATGTAATAGATGAGAGAATTAGCATTATCAGAACAGAACTTATAGCCAGTTCAGAGCAAAATAAATCCTATTGTGAAGGCGAAGAATTCAATGAGTCCCTTCCTAAGCCTTTGTCCCAAGTCAAGTCCTTTCCTCATCCTGTCCATCCCTCACCTGGCTCCTTTTCAAAAACTTCCCAGATGACTTCTTTCCTGAGACTTAAGCAGGTAATGTTTTTGTTCTAGTCCATACACTTGATTTCATGTTGATACTTTGTATTTTTCTTTTTCACATCCACATATTGTTTAATGAAGATGGTGAGGATTTTGAACTTGGAAGTTCTCAGACATCAAAGCAAAACTTCAAACATGTAATTCAAAAAGACATACGTTTGAATAAAAGAGAATGTAAAGAAGTAGCAGAACAAGATAATTCTGATGCATGCAGTCGGGAGGAAGGAGAATTGGAGGAAGAGGAGGAAGGAGATGAGGAAGAAGGAGAATTGGAGGAAGGAGATGAGGAAGAAGGAGAATTGGAGGAAGGAGATGAGGAAGAAGGAGAATTGGAGGAAGGAGATGGAGATGAGGAGGAAGAGGGGGAGGATAATTTCAGCCCAGAAGAAAAGGAGGATGAAGGTACTGAAGATAAAGAAGAAATTCAAGTTGATATAGAGAATGAGGAAGAGGAATGTTTTGAAAAATCGAATAAGGGAAGAGAAGCTGATCATAGGTTGGAAAACTTTATTAGTTATAAATGTAAAGAGGAAGGTAATTATGGAAAAATATATGATGATGATGATGATGCAATGTTTGAAGAAAAACAAGAAATGAAAGAGCCTGGTTATATTCCCATATCTTTTATAGCTGGGCATTATGACTGTTCAAAGGAAAATACAGTTATATCACAAAAAAATAATAATGAAATACTTTATGAATCATGGAAAGAAGGAGGTGGTAGTGAGCATGAGGAATCTGAGAATCCAGATAAATTCAGAAATACAGAGGAAAATTTGAAAATTGGATCTGTAAGTGACCAAGAGCTTCAAAGACATGCTAACAAGTCTATAGAGGACCCTAAAATAATATCTTGGGAAAAAGGCGCAGCTTCATCTTTCTTAAATAATTGTAAAATTAAATGGAAAAAATCAAACATTGGAGATGCCTTTGAAAGCGATGATGATCTTTGGTCAGAGACAGAAAATAACAAAAATAGAGCACAGAACTTGGAGACACCTAGATTTGCAGATGATCAGAATACTAGCGAGGAGGAGCAATGTGGGGATTCCAAAGAATTGCAAAAAATAATCTGTCAACCACTGCAACCAGAAAGTGATAATTCGCTTTGTAGTGATGAAGAAAATCTGAAAGAATCATTTCAACCAAATATCAAAGTAAGTGAAAAGGATATCAAGGATCTCCAGTACCAAGAATTTTAACATAGGTAATGTAGAGGATAGGATAAAGGGTGGAACAATAGTATAGCTGAATAGTTATTAGAGTTATAAGAGAACTTCCCCTCACTCTCAACGGGGTGGGTGGGTTTGTGCCTGCCCTCCCAGGACAGGGGGCAGTGCAAGAGGGGGGGGGGCAAGGGCTCCTTTTGCATCTCCCCCGCAGCTCAGGAGGCTCGGCACCGTGGCCAGTGGGGAGATAGGAGATGCACCTGGCTGATGGAGACCTGGCCAGGTATACATACCTGTGCCGGCCGGGTGCCTCTTCCTCTCTCCACTGGTGAAGGAACACGCGCAAGGCTTTTTACCCACCCAGCCCTTCCCTTAGGGTTGTGTTTACCGACGAATGTAATGCTACGTGGTTAATGTGTTATTTCAATTGCTGTGGGCTAGGGCTGGTTGCTGTTTTCAGAGCTGAGGAGTAGTTTTCCCGTAGGCTTAATTGGCGCAGAGAAGCTGCTGGGTTTTTCGCCTCCTCCACAGCAGTTACGTTGCATGGCTTGTTTCTGTTCTGTCACAACTTGGGCAGTTAGCGGGGTAGGAGCCATGCTGTGGTAAGGCTCTGTAACAGCTAAGGGGACGCGCTTGCACCCCGTCACCACTTGGGGAGTGGGGTGGTCTTAAGGGCGGGGGCCCCAGCCCAGGCTCGGGATGGCTGGTAGGGGGCTTCAACCCGCCCTGACCCAAGGGGAGGGTGAATTCGAAGGGTCGATTCACCCAGGTTAAGGGGCGAGACTTAGCTCAGCCCCTTTGCCTGCTTTGTATTAGCATGGTTCCTCTCCGCTTCATACACACAGGTTTTCTCTTTTATTTGCTCGTTGTTAAGTGTATATATAATGTAATAAAGTTGTGGCCGATGCCTCTTTTATCCCAAAGCATGTTTTGTCTGTTGTTATGGGGAGTGCGGGCACAAATGAAAAATATTGCATTAACAGAAGAATGAAAACCCTAACCTTAGTCTTTCTTTGCTATTGAATAAAGAAACAACTGACCCTATGTTTTTTCCATTAATGAAACCTATGAGTTCCTCTGCATTATTTATGATAGTAGGAAGCAGTAATTCATATTTCTGATTGATTATGTTGCTAAAGTTAAAAATATTAGATAAGAGTTTATGGAATCAACATCACTTCTGGTTCAAAGATGAATTATAGAATTAATTGGATATTCAATTATGATGTGGATATAGCAGTTTAAATGTGATATGACAAATACAGGGAAATGTAACTTGAAATAAACTAATCTGTTTTACAAAAAGGAATAAAAGAAAATGTTTTAAATTG
>QEPC01001129.1:0-23787 GCA_003113815.1 Sphenodon punctatus
GAATTGACAGGGCTTGGCAAGGAGGAAACCCACGCCACCCCCTTGGCCCTCAGGGCGGGGTCGGTGAGAGAATGAAAGGCCCCCCGAGCATAGAGTGGCCGGGGTAACAGAGTTGGAGGGTGACATTCAGGTTTCTGTAAGAGCAAGGAGTTGAAAGGGGCGAGAGAGGAAGAGATCATGAATGAAGGGGGCTTTAGCCACAGAAGAGCGGCCGTTCCAGAGGGAGCAGGAGAAAGGCAATTGGTTTGGGGGAAGGCATGGGATGCGGATGAGATTGGGGGATGGGGAGCGGCCGGGTTTGCAGAATTTGTGTCTCGTTCCGGCCACAATGGGATGTGAAAGGTTTGGATGAGGGCAGGTGGGTGTGGGTGGGTGCAGGCGTACAGGGAATGGGCAAGGGTGGATGAGGGTGAGGAGGGAGAGTGAGCATGGGTGTGAACAAGGGGTAGGTTGGCTGGAGAGAGGCCACTGGAGGAGGGAGAAGGAGGGGAGCCATGAGAAGGAGGGGGGAGGTAGAGGGTGCGGAGGCGAGGGAGGTATAGGGAGACATCCTAGGTGGTAGCAGCCTGGGCAGCAGAGGGGGAAACCTGACCTGAGGGTGTCACGGGAGCGAGTGTGCGATGTCCGGCGCCGATGGCAGTGACAGTCGGAGGAGGCTGTGTGGCGTGGGTGTCGTCAGGGGGGTGGCTTAAATAATGCGGTGTTGTCTCTCTAACCCGTATCCCTGGCCTCTGCTTCCTTCCATCCCAAAAGGACAAAAGAAGTTTAAACGTTCTTTCACTTGTACATTGCACTGATGGGTTAAAAGTTAACTTGTCTGGCACTTCTGGGTTTGTAGATCAGAACCGCGCTGCCAGTTGGGGAGAGGGGGGGGACTATGGGGGCTCCCACATCTTAGCTTCGCACTGGGCCCCACAAATTCTGTGACTGGTTCTGTTGCCCAGAGCCCTTTTCCGCTCCATCCCGGCCCACTCTGAGAACTTCCTTCTTCACTGAGACCTTTGCAAGTGGCCGGAGCCCCAGTAGAAACTGAGTCGGTGGGGGCAGAATGTTGGTCCTGGTTCTTTCTCTCCCCCCCCCACACACCCCCGAACACTTCCTAGCAGCACTCAGGCCACTTGAAAAGGATCCCTCTAGAGTCAGGGCTAGGGAGGCCACACCTCCCCTTTAAAGAGGACACTTATGAGAAATAAATGGTGCAGGGCTGCGTTGGGTTTTCCCCCCCCCCATAAGTGTCCTCTTTTAAAGGGGAGATGTGACCACCCTAGTCAGGGCCCAGCGAGGCTCAACTGAGCCCCCTCCCCGTGTTAGCTAAACTCCTTGGGAAACTGGCAGCCCAAACTTCTGAGCTGATTCTTTCAGGAAACTCCCAATCCTGGGGTGAACTGAGAGGTTCTGGACAAAATGCTGGCGAGGGGCTGGATTTGCTGCTGTTTTGTTTGTTTTTTGTCAGAGAAGCATTTGGAAATTCTCTTTCCATATTGATGCTCCCAAATGGGGTTGGAGTCTCCAAACATGGGCAATTTTCTAACCTGTAGTTTAAGGCCCCAGTTCTTTCCGCAGGCTGTTCAGGAGCCATCGAGCAAACGCATAAAGAAAATCAAGGGGGTGTGAACGACTGCAGGGGGGAAAGGGTTGCTCTGAGCTTGCCTGGAGAAACCAGTTTGGCTCTTTCAGGCTGGAGAATTGATTCCATTGTCCCCATTGATGCCTTGCACGTCACTCTCTCCCTCCTGGCTTGGTGAGAGCTTTGCTGGGAACTAAGCCCTCCCTCCCCCACCCCTTTCCCTGCCCAGGAAGGACCAGGGTGCGCGTCTCGGCATGTCTGTGTTGCTGTCTGAGGTCACAGGACTGTATTTCTGCTTTGCAATGGGGTCAAGTACAATGTTGGGATCCGTAGCCCTGAGCGGAAAGCGCTGCTGGGGGAAGCAAATCCTGAGCGAGGCTTGTTGTTCCAGATGGCGGTGACCTTTGAGGATGTGGCCGTGTATTTCACCAGGGAGCAGGGGGCCCTGCTGGACCCAGAGCAAAGAGCCCTTTACAGCNCCTGCCCAGGAAGGACCAGGGTGCGCGTCTCGGCATGTCTGTGTTGCTGTCTGAGCTCACAGGACTGTATTTCTGCTTTGCAATAGGATTAAGCACAATTTAAGGAACCGTAGCCCGGAGTGGAAAGCGCTGCTGGGGGAGCAAATCCTGAGCGAGGTTTGTTGTTCCAGATGGCGGTGACCTTTGAGGATGTGGCCGTGTATTTCACCAGGGAGCAGGGGGCCCTGCTGGACCCAGAGCAAAGAGCCCTTTACAGCAACGTCATGCAGGAGAATTACGAGAACGTGGCCTCGCTGGGTAAGGATCCTTCTTCACTCCATCCCCCTTCTCCGTCCCGTAAACATAGGGGGGTGGGGGGTTGCCGTGTTGGTCCCAAACGTGGAAGATGGAGACAAAGTAGTTCAAGTGATCTCTTTTATTGGAACAACTGTAGTTGGGGAGATTATGCCCCACAGGAAGCCCCAGTTGTAGGAAGAGCCAGAGAGAAGCCAAAACAAAGGGATAACTTATTTAGAGAGAACACAAGAACAGTGCAAAGTTATTAGAACATGGTCCTTGGGAGCCAGGCCTCGTACTGCGCTATAACAAAACTGTGTTGTAGTGTGAGTGCTGCCCCCTGCTGATCGGGAGGCTATGGCAGGCAGTGGGGCAGTAAGACTTGCCTGGGCTCGCTCCCCTCTGTCCAGCCTGGGGGAGGTGTGTGGGGGGCAGCTCTTACTCCTGCTATGACCCCCACTGCCCCAGCTCTGCCTTGACTCCCCGGCAGGCTAGCTGCTCTTACTCCCTTCCCCGGCCCTAGAGCCTTGGCTGCCCAGGAGCAAGTCGCTGCAGCTTTGATACTTCCAGCGCCTCCCACTGCCCGGGCTCTGCCTTAAGTTGCTGCCCTTCCTCCCTCTGTCCCCATTCAAGCCCTTTATCTCAGGGAGCCCTGATCTGCCTCTCTCTTCCTTGGGCAGGATTTCCCATCCAGAAACCAGAGCTGATCTATCGGATGGAGCGAGGGGAAGAGCCGTGGGTTTTGGATCTACAGGACTTGAATGAAATCAAGATCCTGGGAGACATTGGGCCAGGTGAAGAACCAGGTGAACAGCGGGGAGTGAAGCCCAGAGCTGGGACCCAACTGAGACTTTGTGAGCTCCCCCACTTCTTAGTCATATTCTCTAACCCACTTAACTCCACTGGGCCTGGCTCTGAGCAGTCATCACTTTTATTTTTCATGCAACCAGGAAACCTGAATTCTGTGAGCAGAGAATTCAGATTCAGCAAACAGAACAACTTATGCAAAATGACCAAATTCTGCAGCTTTTGAAGGAAAACAAATTTCCCAGCATGCCATTCCATTAATTTTGAGCTTCTGTGTATAAACAAAATCACACAAAATAGCACATGGACCTGTCTGCTGGGGGCCCTTCCCTGGGAGGGGGCTGCGTGTCTTTAGCAGCTGGGATGCAGGGGCTCACTGTCCACAATGTGCACCAGTTGCTAACAGTGCCAAGCCCTATTGGCTAGCTCAGTGCCAAGGAGTCCAGCAGAGCCTGTGTTCCAGCTCCCATAGAGAGGGGCTGCCTCAGGGAGCCCAGCGGAGGCTGGAGCAGCACAGTCACATCCTCACTGTCGACACAGGCTTATTTCCCCCATTCTGACCCCTGCTTGACTCTCCTACAGGAGCTGCCCTGCGCTGCCCAGGAGATGCCTGGCTCTTACAGAGAGTCCCCGTGCTGGCACTCCCATCCTGTCAGCTTCCCTGTCTCCTCCACCATGGAGAGAGGCTGGGGTTAGGGCCAGTGACTGTGCTATGTATCCAGGCTGCCACAAATTCGTTCTCTTTCCTCATCTCTTCTGGTTCCTTTCTCCTGAGCAGGGTTTCTAGTTCCCAAACTGGGCCTGAACCTCTTGTTGGAGCAAGGGGAAGAGCCGTGGGTCCCAGATCTGATGGGGTGGGCGGGAGTCCATGAATCGATGTTATTGATCTTATCCAGCTCAGATCCCTTTCTGCTTTTTGAGTGGGTGGGGGCCAGGAATCTCTGGGAACAACCACTAAGATCTCATGAGATGCCCAGTTCTATCCCTTCTCCAGTCCAGGATTGCAGCCAGCAGTTGTTACAGCCAGTGTCTCTCATGGCTTCTCTCCCATTCTAGCAGGCACCCGGCAGCAGTTGCATTCACTGAGGGTTTCCATGGGATGTGGGGGCAGAATGGGTTCCCCCTCCCTCTCCCCAGCACAGGGAGTGACTGGTGTCTGGATTCTTTCTCTCTCATCACAGGTGATGGGAGGAGAAGTGACAATGAGGAGGAGACTGCTCTACAGGGAGACCTGGATCCAGCAGAACCACATGGGACGGGACCAGGAATCCTGGGTAATATTTCCACAAAGCCTGAGACTTGTGAAAAAACAGAGCTTGTTCCACATCAGAGAAGGCCCAAGGGAGGGAACCCCAGAAAATCCCCCAAGTGTGAAAGAAGCTTTGGTCCCGGTTCAGCCTTGGCTGCTCATTGGAGACTCTGTGCAGGGGAGGAAACCGGACGTGGCCACTTCAAGGGAAGGCTGGAGGGAGGGACAGATTGGCCAGTTTCCCCAGCCCAGTCTTTGTGGCTAGAGCAGAAACCCCTGGGCTGATCACTGTTTCTCACTTTGTCGACTCACGTCAGAGAAGGGGAAATCCCAGTCGGCTCCTTCTCCCTGCTGCAGCTTTGGGTGTTGGATCCCTCTGACCCCTTCCTACTCGGAGGGAGAGGAGAGAAGGATTCTGTGGGGTCTCCTGTTTCCCTGTCCATGGAAACTGGGAGGTCACCTAGGTGTCAGTGGGAGGGGGTAGGAAGGGGAGAAGCGCCACCCACTCACACCTTTCGCACACGAGGGAGCTCTGTTTGTGAACTGCGAGGGAAGGAGGCCCGTCAGGATAGTGTTTGGGTCTGTTCGTGTGCTTACGCACTCTGAATCTTGACCCCTATCATCATAGGGCACAGAGCTGGGGAACAAGGAAGGGGGTCCAGCCTCGCCACTTGCACTCGTCAGGGAAATGGCGAGGAAGGTTCGTGAGGGAAGTGCCAGGTCCACAGGGGGTGGTCCCAAGGTCCACAGATAGGGTTCACGGGGCTTACACACTCTCAAGGGGAAGGGAAGGGATGGTCCCAGGGAGGAGGGGAAGGCCCAACCGTGCGAGCCCGCAGGCTCTCACTCACTCTCTCAACAACCTGGGGCAAGGGGCAGAGGGGTACACGCATACACAATTAACTCAGGACGGGAGAACACACACTGCTTGCTACAACAGGAAGGGAACAGGGATAGGGAACACACACCGCAATTAATACAAAGGCACAGTCAAGTTCCAACACTTAGCTCAAGGGGGGCCAGTCTCTCCAGGGGCTGTCGCTCTGTTCACCGGCACTGCTACCCTTGCAGTGCCGGCCTTTGTAGTGGTGGCTCCGCCCCCCGTGCGTGCCTGGAGGTGCGCTCCACGCGCCTCCAGGCACACACGGGGCTCTTCAGCGGTTCCCACCGTCCCAGAGCCTTTTTCCCTGCCACTTTCGCCCCGGGCGCCTTTGGCTGGGGGTGCCTGTGCTGGAGGCGGCGTTGAGCTGCTGGTATCGGTAAGGGGGTTCCTGTGTCTTGGGAGGGGCTGCCGCGCCGGGCAGCGGCGACTGACACTAGGCCAGGCTCCCCACCATCTATTACCAGCCTGGAATGGGCTCCCTCACACTCGCAGAGTTGTCTGTAACAGACAGGACGGGTGGATGTTCCCACGGGTTGTAGTGCCCCTTCCTTCCACCAGAGACCCCTGTGTGCTGGGATTTTGCGTGCTTGGATTTTAGGGGCTTTCCCATTCCCCTTTCAGAGATTTCCCTCTCTCAGCACAAGCAGTGACTCCTGCCTGGGTTGTCTGTGTCTTGGCAGGTGGTGCGACGAATGTGGAGGAGAATCCCCACATGGGGCATCAGGAGGAAATGGAACTCTGTGACATGTTCCCAGAAAGATCTCAAGAGAATATTTCTGCACAAACATTAGGTGAGAGTGGCTGTGATGTGGAGAGACATCGGGGGAAGCCCCCAGGGAAGGGAGAGAGTGAATCGACTCAGTGTGGGGAAAGTGTCCAGGATATGACCAAAAGTGCAGTAAAGCTGGGGAAGAAAAGGAACCAGTGTAGGAAAAGTTTCTTCAGCAAAGCAGAACTTGGTGAACACCAGAGAATCCACATGGGAGAAAAGCCCCATGAATGCCTGGAGTGTGGGAAAACCTTCAGTCAGAAGTCAAGCCTTAATAACCATCGCGCCATCCATACAGGTGAGAAACCTTATAAATGCGTAGCGTGTGAGAAGAGCTTCATTAATAGAGCGAAACTTAGTATACATTGGAGAGTCCACACAGGAGAGAGACCCTATAAATGCCTTGAGTGTGGGAAAAGCTTCAGTCAGAACTCAAATCTTATTAACCATCACGCCATCCATACAGGTGAGAAACCTTATAAATGCGTAGTGTGTGAGAAGAGCTTCAGTAATAGAGCAAAACTTAGTATACATCACAGAGTCCACACAGGTGCAAAGCCCTATAAATGTCTAGATTGTGGGAAAAGCTTCAGTCACAGCTCATACCTTAATTGCCATAAAAGGATCCACACAGGAGAGAAGCCCTATAAATGCCTTGAGTGTGGAAAAAATTTTAGTCGGAGATCACACCTTAATAGCCATGGAAGGATCCACACAGGAGAGACGCCGTATAAATGCCTAGAGTGTGGGAAAGGCTTTGGTCGTAGCTCAAACCTTCATCGCCATCGAAGAATCCACTGCAGAGGGAAGTCCTATGGAAGCAGTGAAAATGACTAATTTCTCCAAGTGTGTTTGTCCCTCAGTGCAAAATCAGGACAGTTACAAAGTGCTTTTATTTCTAGTTCAGCCCTGGTCAATACTTTAATCTGAAGCAGGAGTTCCCAAACCTGCGTGACCCCATTTTCAGATAAAAATATTTGCCCCAGACAGCAAAAACATGTAAAATAAATGATCTTTGCTTCTATGCCACCAGCTCCCTAACCCATCTTTGCCCCTCCCAGTCTTTGAATCTCTCCTAAAAACCTACTTCTCTTTGTAGGCTTTGCCTAGCTGCTCCCCCCCCCTCCCCCCGAGATTGCCCATTTGTGCTTCTCCTTGTACTGTCTTATCCTCCAGAATCCCTCTCCTCTCTTGTAAGCAGGCCAGATATGTGCACCTGCAGCTTCCCGAATGTCTCCGTGTCCCTCCCTACCGAACATTCCCCCTCCCCCTTGCCTTCTCTGCCTTGTCCATCCTTGATTGTAAGCCCTTCGGGGCAGGGACCTTCCTCTGACCAGGTGTAGTGAATTAATTGTCTGATGGAAGCATAGAACCAAGAGAATACTGTACACATCTGTAATTACTGAAAGGACGCTATGAGTTTCCTGTATGCTTTATTTGCTTGCTATATGCTTTATAGTAACTTTAGTTTGGGAATATTGAAAATGCATATTAGGAGAAAACAGGCTGGCAGGAGGAGAGAGAAATATGCTGACAGGGATATATTCTTGTCATCTAGCAAGAACAGAAGCAGCAAGAATTGTCCGTTCCCAGGGCTGTACATAAACGAGAGAGAAGGTTACAGGAACAGATAAGAACTAAGAAATGCAATGAGAAGAGATGGCCTGGTCAGACAGTGAGACACCCTAGAGAAAAGGGGCATGGGCAATGCATGGCCAAAGATCAGGCCTCCCATCTGGAGGGAGGGGTAGGCAGGATCCAACTGGTCAGGACATCCCATAATAACGAGGACTAAGCAGAAAGGACCCCAAATCTGAAGAGCGAATGGGAGAACTTTCCAGGCTTAGCACTGACAGCCCCGCACTCTGGATAATCATAAGGCAGTCACTGCATAAAAAGGCCAGCCCTAGACAGGAAAGGTGCCTTACACGGTACCCTCTGACCAGCTACTTAGGTGGCTGCCGGTGGATCGATGTTTGGTCCTTTCCGACGCTCTCAAAGGCTGTGAAAAGCCAAGACTCCAGCAGCTAGGTTCCTAGATAGACCTCGATCGGCCCCTCTCCGTGCTTCTCCTCTCGAGACCAGACCTGAGACCTCTGACGTGTAAGAATACATATGTATTTGTGTGTGTGTGCTTGCTGTTAGAGTAGGTGAAGGCTATTGCTAGATGCAAGTGTATTGGTGCTCTATTCCCAGTTCTTTCTATAATAAACATTCATTATTTAAGAGGACTTGTGGTCTGTTTCATAGTGCCTCTGCCAAGATCCCGGAATTGGGAACTGCCTACTAGCCGTTTAAGTCCTGCTCCTGGTGGGAAAGATAGAGAAGGGTTCTAATTCATAATGGTGGAAGAATGCGTGGGGGGGGGAGGGGTATTGAGCCCATTGCACAGAAGTAAAGACTGAGGTCTAAAGCCATTGGGCGCACAGTACTCAGCCTGTGTTTAGACTAAGTCTATACTAAAGGCGAGTGCTTGATGAACCGGCTGTATGAACGCGAGTAGCTGCGGAGCGTGCTTTATATGGGGGTCAGTCAACCACACTTCTAGGAGAAACGGCATATTTGCCAGAAATCACTGTCCTGTCTACTGCTGATTGGCCACCAGCAGCTGTACACAGAAAACAGCATACTTGAAATAAGACACCTTTATGGTCTAAGCAAAATTATAGTGCAGACTCGTATCCTCCCCGCGGAAGCACTAGGCAAACAATAGTATATAAATACCAAAAACACTTGCACTGGCAAAATGCCCTGATTTGGGAAGGGATCGCAGGGAGGGGTCCCCGTGGGAGATTGGGAAAAAGTAAAAATTCTGCCCAAAATACTAGAATATATTCATGATCAAGGAACCTGCCCATGGACAGATCAAGTTCTGCCTTCCCCGGTAATGTGCCAGCAAATTTGTAAAGTATGGGACCAGCTGCAGCTAAGATCCTCCACCGTGAAGGCTGCCTGCCCAGACTTCATCGCAGACCCGGATCCATGTTCTTATGGATTGCAACTTCTGCATTGCCCAGGTGTTACCAAATCCCAAGATTTGGCCGTTTAAGACTTCAAATCAGCAAGGTACTTTGCCCTTTGCAAATTGCAGCCCAAACTTGCGCTACCATTCAAAACAATGATGTCATCATATTGCTACAAGCCCATGATCCTGCCCTAGGATGTAGATGGAACTTAAATTATTCAAGATGTCGCACCATCCCTAACCAGTGCCACCTATCGGGCACTTTAGCCAGCACACCTTTAAACTGCTATGCTGACAGCATTTCCCCCGTCATCCCCTCTCTAATCCAGCTGTATTTTCGACCACCTGACCCATGTGCTGATGGAACTCATTCTCATGATAATTGACACCTGTGTACCACTTGTTCAGTATAACATTTGGAGGGAGAAGGTTGTAAATGTCACACTTAAGTGGAAAAATGTTACACAATGTACCATCAACAATGTTCAAAATGTATGGATTTCTAGGAAATGTAGCATGGATATGGAGGGAGGTATTATGTGGGGGAAATTACCATTCTCAGGGGAACTAACCATCTTTAAGAACAAAACACAAATTCAGTCACCATGGGACCCTGTTTTTTGCATTATGTCCCCAGGATTTCGCTGTAACAATAATTTTGCTATTCCTGAGGAGGATTATGTAAATGTCTATGTCATATGGACAGGGCCTCCCCAGCCACACCCACACAACACTTCCTCTATACAAACCCAATGGGACAAATGTGGGCACATAAGGGATGGAGACATTCAGTTTACAAACCTGACCATTAAATTAGCAGCATATAATATTACTAGGAGCCACCCACAATGCGCACCTTATGTGGCACCTCTCTTGGAAGCTTGGTTGTAATCTTTTGAATATCTAAAGAGAGAAGGGGAATATAAATTTTCTGCCAGCCACCTTAGACGCACAAGAGATGTGTCAGGATGGATAGGCATGGGAGGGGCCGTATTAAATAACATAAATATTGAAACAATGGCCAATAAATTGGGAACTGCAGGAGGATTGGTGGGATCATTGCGTCAGCCACTGACTAATAGCAACCAGGTACTCCAGGAAGGATTAAAACATTTGGTCCTCACACTACCCGAGTGGTATAAATTAATGAGGCAAAAAAGAATAGCTACAGACAATACCATCATGGCATTGGCCAACACAACTAGAATGGCTATTCAGTGCACTCAGTGGCAAGAAAGAATATTGAGTGTACTGGATGACATCATTGGAAGCCTGGAGGCTGGTAAAATGCATAGGCACCTGTGGTCTATTTCCACTATTAGAGAAAATATAGATCCAAATTGGACTAAGGTATTAGCACACCACATTGTGTATCTCCCAGTGGGATTGACTTTGCATATTCAAGTAGCCACTCCAAAAGGAAGAGATTCTGCTGCATGTGCAGTACAGGCATATCTTTGGGTCTCCCAAAATCTGGTTGAAATTCGTACTCCCACCCTTATGGCAAATGAACCTAGCAACATAGTTATACGAGTTGGACACCCAATGCAATATATGGAAAGACACTAAGTAGTATTGCCCATTGCTGCTACAGGAGTATAAACAGTGCAGACACAATGTAGATACATATGTATGCACAGTCAACATGGAGAAATTTGATAATCCCCAGGTATATACCCTAGGACACAAATGCTTTTACATCAATGCAGAACCAAACACCACTGTAATTTTGAATTCTATATTTAAGCAAAACATGACAGCCAATGGATTTTTGGTAGTGTGTAATGTCACCAAGATATTCATTGGGACTAACACATGGACACTACATGCAAACGAATGGAAAAGGCTTTGGGACAAAGATAGTTGCCAGCTTTGGAATATGTCATTTGCATATTCTGCTGCTGAAATACATGAGGCTGTGCAAAGTACTCAAATGTTCCATACCAAGGTTCAAAGCCTAGCAAACACTTTGGGACATGCTGCTGTAGTTTTAAAAGCAGAAGGAAAGAAAATTACCCAGGTTCTCACTGAAGTAGAATACACCACTAAACATTCATTCTGGGGAAGTATCTTTGGCTGGTCGCCAACTACTACTGGCATATTGAACTTGTTAATCCATCAAATCATCATTATTGCCATAATACAAATTGTATTGCTTGTAATCATATTATGTATAATACGTTGGGTAAAAAGATTGGTAGGCCCACTCAAGCAGAGAGCATTTTATGTAATCCCAAATAAAAATAAGCAAGTGATGTGTTAACTGGGAAGGGCCCAGTTAACAAGGGGGGACTGTAGTGAATTAATTAGCTGATTGAAGCATTATAGAACCAAGAGAATATTGTACACATCTGTAATTACTGAAAGGATGCTATGAGTTTCCTGTATGCTTTATTTGCTTGCTATATGCTTTATAGTAACTTTAGTTTAGGAATATTGAAAATGCATATTAGGAGGAAAACAGGCTGGCAGGAGGTGAGAGAAATATGCTGACAGGGATATATTCTTGTCGTCTAACAAGAATAGAACCAGCAAGAATTGTCCGTACCCTCTGACCAGCTACTTAGGTGGCTGCCAGTGGATCGTTGTTTGGTCCTTTCCGATGCTCTCAAAGGCTGTGAAAAGCCAGACTCAAGCAGCTAGGTTCCTAGATAGACCTCGATCGGCCCCCCTCCGTGCCTCTCCTCTCGAGACCAGACCTGAGACCTCTAACAGCAAGCACACACACAAATACATACGTACATAAACGAGAGAGAAGGTTACAGGAACAGATAAGAACTAAGCAATGCAGTAAGAAGAGATGCCCTGGTCAGACAGTGAGATGCCCTAGAGAAGGGTATGGGTAACTCATGGCCAAAGATCAGGCCTCCCATCTGGAGGGAGGGGTAGGCAGGATCCAACTGGTCAGGACATCCCATAATAACGAGGACTAAGCAGAAAGGACCCCAAATCTGAACTGCGAATGGGAGAACTTTCCAGGCTTAGCACTGACAACCCCGCACTCTGGATAATCATAAGGCAGTCACTGCATAAAAAGGCCAGCCCTAGACAGGAAAGGTGCCTTACATGGTACCCTCTGACCAGCTACTTAGGTGGCTGCCAGTGGATCGTTGTTTGGTCCTTTCCGATGCTCTCAAAGGCTGTGAAAAGCCAGACTCAAGCAGCTAGGTTCCTAGATAGACCTCGATCGGCCCCCCTCCGTGCCTCTCCTCTCGAGACCAGACCTGAGACCTCTAACAGCAAGCACACACACAAATACATACGTATGTGTTCTTACGTGTCAGAGTAGGTGAAGGCTATTGCTAGATGCAAGTGTGTTGGTGCTTTATTCCCAGTTCTTTCTATAATAAACATTCATTATTTAAGGGGACTTGTGGTCTGTTTCATAGTGCCTCTGCCAAGATCCCAGAATTGGGAACTGCCTACTAGCGGTTTAAGTCCTGCTCCTGGTGGGAAAGATAGAGAAGGGTTCCAATTCATAACACAGGTATGTTGCTGAAGCTATAGCAAGATCATAAAACAGAGCAATTATCATGGGAATTGGAATGACTACTGCAGAGGGAGCACAACCTCACTTAGCTCCCTGTTCCGCACACCCCTCCCTCATCCAATTTATTTTAGGGTTTCTAGCTCCTGTGTGTTTTAGCTAAAGGAGCGTGTCCAAGTGGGGCAGAAACGAGGGACATGATGTCACCAAGCTCTAATGGCATTTGTAGCTGATCTACACAACTGTCCTCTAAGAGGAGATGGAGACAAAGTAGTTCACCATGGTGGTGAAAGCATACAAGAACCACCAAGGGGACTCCCGCTCAGAATCCCTACATCGCCAAGCAACCCTACTGATCACCTAGGTGGAACGCAACCTGAGCTCCCTGATTGCGGTCAACATCAAAGGCGTTGCACATGTGCAAGTGAACTGGCTGAGTCGAGACACAATCAACCCAGGGGAGTGGTCCCTCAGCCAAAAGGCCTTCTAGACAATCATTCAGACCTTCAGCCAACCGGTGATGGATGTGTTTGTTGCGGCAAACAAGGCAAAGACCACGCACTTGTCCAGGTTCCCAGATCACCGAGCGGTAGTGTTCAATGCCCTGAACATTCTCTAATCGCGAGGCCTCGCGTACGCCTGTCCCACCATTCCTGCTCCTAGGCAAGACAGTGACAAAGATAAAGAGGGAGAGAGCCACAGCAATTTTGGTGACGCCTTACTGGCCAACATGCTCATGATTTACAGACCTACAACATCTCAGTTTGGTACCACCTCTCCACCTACCAGAGGACACCGATCTCCTCTCGCAAGGCCCTCTCTGTTATGACACCCGAGGCCTACTGAAGCTAACAGCCTAGAAATTGAATGTTGGGCTCTGAGGAAATTGGGGTCCTCGAAACAAGTTCTGGATACCATGCTACAATCCAGAAGATCAGCCACATAGGACATCTATTAAGGAACCTGGGCCACCTTCACACGATGGTGCAGAGCCAGGGACGTCAGGCCAACCAAAGCCCCTCTTAGAACAGTAATAGAGTTCCTCTAGGAGGGATTGGATATGGCGTTAAAGCCCAACACTCTTCAAATACAGTAGCAGTTCTCAATAGCGTTCTCTGCACTGTGCAAGGGGTTAGGACAGCCAGGCAACCCCATGTGGTTCACTTCCTAAAGGCCATGAGAGTTCTCTCTCCTCCTGTAGCACACCGTTTCCCATCATGGAATCTGAACTTGGTGTTGAGGGCCCTAAACGAGGTCCCCTTTGAGCCCCTTTGCGAGGTCTCCCTTTACTATCTGTCCTAAAAGCTGACCTTCCTGATAGGGATCACCTCGGCCAGGAGGGTCTCCAAACTGAGCGCCCTCTCCATCGACCCAGCCTTTTGCTCCTTTAAGGAATCCTCCATTCCCCTTAGGCTGGTTCCAGCGTTCGGCCCCAAGGTGGACACCTGGTTCCATTGCGAGCAGGACTTTGTGCTCCCCTTCTTCTGTTCCAATCTGACCCACCCACAGGAATGGGTCTGGCACAAACTAGATGTGCGGAGAGCGCTTCAGATCTAGGGAGGTCAGGTACTTTCCGAAAATCATCGACTCTGTTAGTTGTTTACAGCCCACAATGACAGGGTCTCCGAACATCCAAAGCAGTAATTGCCCACTGGAGGTCTCTGCATAATTGAAGCATACAAGGCATAGAACAAACCTTCTCCTCAAAGGGTCTTTGGCCACTCCTTACGAGGCGCAGCCACCCCCCAGGCCTTTAGGAATTTGGCCTCTTACAGGGAAATTGCCATTCCTCGGGCATGTAGCAAGCCAGAAATACATCAACTGAGCAACTGCAGGACAGGTAGCTAGGAGGTGGCCCGGCAGTGACTTGAGTGGGAGCCCTGCATGACCAGAAAGCTTGCGTATTGTCCCCGACAGAAGTTGGCCCAATAAAAGATCATCTGAACTACTTTGCCTCCATCTCTTACATTTGGAACCAAGGCAGCAACCACCCTGTCGCTCTAGATTTTCCTCTGCCGTAGCAGACTGAGCCAAGCCCTTGCAAAGAGTGTTAGTGACAGCCTCGGGGATCAGAAACAGGCAGGACTCGGCCTTACGGTGAGACAGCGATTGTCCAGAATCTCAGCTTCCCTGTTGAAAGGGGAAGATAAACAACACTCTAGCTGTGGAGAGACCCCTCAGAATGGGAGTGGAGGGGAAGAAGCGATAAACACACACACCCATTTCCCCTCTGAGCGCTGTTAGCTCAGATTTGGCTCACACAGAACAGTGAGCCTTGTAGGTTATTTTTATAGATGTTCCTTATAAAAGTTACTGTGTGGCATAAAAGCTTTTCAGGCCTAGGGAAAAAATGTCAATTTCTTGACATTCATAAGTATTTAGTCATGAAGATATTAAAAGACTTCTCTCTCGGATGTTGTTAAGAAATTGACTAGGTTTAGTCAATGGGCATTCTTCTAAGCTTTAAGAGAGCCGGTGTGGTGTAATGGCTAAGTGCGTAGTACTTGGACAGGGAGGGACCCCAGTTCAAGTCTTGCCTTCTCCAGAAACTCACTGCGTGACCTTGGGCCAGTCACAATATTCTCTCAGCCTAACCTACCTCACAGGTTTAGGATTTAAGGATTTCTAGATTTTCTCTCTTTCCAAATAACCATAGTGATGAAGTTAGCTGCTTCATCTCTTTATGGAGTGTATTTCTACTCTATTTCTTACATCTGTATTGTGCGTGTTAACCTCGGCCGCCTGCTTCCTGTATGTGACCCATCTTGCTTCCTGTATATTTGAATGAAATGTAGAGTAAAATCACTTTGTTGTAAACTTTTTCTGTGTCTGTGGTGAATTCCTGTTTGAAGGGTATTTAAAAGGCAGACTGTCAGGCAAACAACCTAGATTATGGTTTCCCCACAAGCGGTAAATCCTGTAGCCTGTCAAGGCCACCCCATGGCTCCGAGTGGAATTGGGGAGAGGTCCCCCTGCTCCTGACCTCTGAAAGCCTGGCATCCAGCACTTTCCTTCCCTTATGTTTCCCCCGAATGCCTGTCAGGGACGTTCTCCCCAGTCCTGTGGGGCAGAGAATGACTGTTCTGCTTTAACGTGTCTCCTCCCCCTATTACCGTGTCTTTCCTGCTCCCTCTCTTCCTCCTCTCGACTGCTGGGCTGAACAGCAGGAAAGTGGCAAAGCCCCAGTCGCTGCTCCCCCTCTCCCCAGTGGCATAACTGTACTAATAGGGGCAGCCGCACTGGGGCCCACATGCCTGTAGAGTGCAGCTGGAGAGTGGAGGGGATTGTCCTAGCAGGGGCCCATTCCCACCAACCCAGGCCCTTGCTGCCTCCATCATTTGTTGCCTCAGCTTCAGACGGCTCGCCCTCATCCACTCCCCCACAGCTGCCAAACACCGGGTAAGCACCGAGACTGCCGGGTCTGGGTCTGGGTCTGCAGAAAACGAGAGGTACAGTTGTGTATCCTCAGCGCACTGATGGCAATGTACGCCGATCCTCCTCACGACCTCGCCCAACGGCTGCATATACACGTTGAACAGGACTTTTAAAGCCCTAAACTGTCTGGGCCCCACATATCTGATAGAGCTTCTCTCCTTCCATGCCCCATTGCGGCCTCTGCAATCAGCCGGGAGCGCCACCTGTGGGTACTGTCCGTTAGCTTTGTTCGTACGACGAGGGCTCGCAAGGAGGCGTTCTCGGTTGCTGCCCCGTTACTATGGAACTCCCTTCCCCCAGAGGCTCGTTTGAGCCTGAGCAGGGTTCCATCTTGTCCCCTCTCCTGTTCAACATGTATAATCAGCCTGTGGGCGAGACCGTGAGAGGGTTTGATGTTCGGTGTCATCAATATACCTCTCCTTTTCATCCGACCCAGGCCCGGCAGTCTCGGTGCTTACTTGATGCTTGGCAGCTGTGGGGGACTGGATGAGGGCAAGCCGTCTGAGGCTGAATTCTCACAAAATGGAGGTGATATGGTGGGCGGGGCTGAGGGGTTGGTGACTCCCATCATTGATGGAGTTTGCCCCCTTTGGTCCCCCAAGTTTGGAGTCTGGGGGTGCTCCTCGATTCACAGCTTCGCTTGGATGACGGTTCGGAGACTGCAGCTGGTGCAGAACGCAATGGCCTGTCTCCTCACGGGGATGGGGTGGTGAGAGCCCATTACACCAGTGCTCCGTTCACTGCACTGGCTGCCTATAATCTTCCAGGCGCGATTCAAGGTGTTGGTTTTGGCCTATAATCCCTAAAGGCAAGGGGTCCGTTGGTGGGGGAGATATCAGCTTTGCCCTTGTCATGGATGGATCATTACCTCACGTCTGCCCCCGGATGGGTGTGGAACCAATTCGAATGGTCCGCCCCTGTAAACTGATGGAACCGGAACGATTCCAGGAAGCTTTGGGGGATATACCTTCTGATCTGGAGGACCGTCTCATCGATGACCTCGTGGAACACCTTGATGACAGAGGCCATTGATCGGACGGCTCTGAGGCATCTGCTTCCCAGGCGGCAGCACTGTAGGCCTCCCTGGTTTTTGGAGGGGCTGCAAGTACTGAAGCAGGAGGGACAGCGGTTGGAGCGACAGTGGCGCTGTCCACGTGCCGAAGCCGACAGGTTGCTGCATAGGGCGAGTTTACTGGCCTCTGCTGTGGGGATTCGGGCAGCAGAAAAGGACTTTTTTGCTGATCTACTAGCATCCGCTAAATCCCATCCAGCTGAGCTGGTCTGGGTGGTGTGGGGGCTGGTCAGTCCGGCCTCCCTTCACCTTGGAGTGAAGCCCTCTAGTGCCCGCTGTGACATGTTTGTGGATTATTTTGCAGATAAAATCACTTGGATACACCACGATTTTGACGCCACACTTTCTGCAGTGGGGCAATTTTTAGATTATGGAAGTCCCACCGTGGCCATGTTTGTGGGATCAGTTTCAGTTGGTGACCCCTATCAATGCGGCAGATGTTCTTGGGGCTCTTTGGGCTACCTGTTGTGAGCTGGAATCTGTCTGTCCTGGCTGGTTAAGACCTGCTGGGAGACGATGGGGCCATTGCTAGTGGGGGGTGGTCAGTGCCTCCCTTAGGGAGGACAGGGTGCCAGGTTGCCGGCCATGGTGTGGCCCGTGCTCAAGAAACTATTGTTTGACATTGACTTCCTTGCCAGCTATCAGCTGGTCTCGAACCTTCCCTTTTTAGGGAAGGTTATTGAGTGGGTGGTGGTCCAGCAGTTGCAGGAGCATCTGGATCGTGTCAGTTTTCTTGATCCCTTGCAGTCTGGATTTTGCCCGGGTTATGGCACTGAGACTGCACTTGTGGCATTGGTCAACAATCTGCGCCGGGAATTAGATCAGGGTTGTTCGGCCCTGCTGATTCTGTTAGATCTGTCAGCTGCTTTCGATACCATTGACCATGAAATGTTGGTGACGCGACAGTGGGACCGAGCGGGGGTGGGCAGTATGGTTCTTGACTGGTTCCGCTCTTTCCTGGCCAGAAGAACTCAGCGAGTGGTGCTCAGAGATTATTTTTCATCTTACCGAGACCTCTCGTGTGGAGTCCCGTAGGGTTCTGTTCTGTCCCCTCTCCTGTTCAACGTGTATATGCAGCCGCTTGGTGAGGTGGTCAGGAGGTTTGGCGTGTGGTGTCATCAGTATGCTGATGACACCCATATCTACCTCTCTTTTTCAGTCTCGGTACTTACCGGGTGTCTGGCAGGTGTGGGGGATTGGATGAGGGCGAATCTACTAAAGCTGAATCCTAACAAGATGGAGGTGATGATGGTGGGTAAGGCGGCGGGAGTTATGGCCCCCATCATTGATGGGGTCTGCCCTCTGCAAGTTCCCCAGGTACGGAGTCTGGGGGTGCTCCTTGATTCGCAGCTCTGCTTTGGATGCTCAAGTGGAGTCTGTGGCAATGAGTGCCTTTTGCCAATTACATCTGGTGCGTCAGCTTCGACCGTATGTTTCTGACTCTGACCTGGCCACTGTCATCCATGCTTTCATCACCTCTAGGCTAGACTACTGTAACACGCTCTACGGGCACTTTTAAATGAGCACTCGCAAAAGCGCAAGCGTGGCTTCTCCCGCATGCCTTGTAAATGCGCATGACACATTTACAAGGCACTGCGAAGCCATCTTCTCCCCTGGACCGCGTCATTCTCCACGACGCATTTTATGTTTAAAAGAGCATCAAACTTGTCCCAGAGAGTATCTTTGCCTTGCGCATCTCTTTGTGTTGGGCCACTGCGCGTGCGCTCACTGCCAAGCAGAGCCGGATGTGACCAGAAGAGAGGAATACGCCGACAGCACGATCTGCCAGCTGCTCCCCAAAAAAAGAAAAGAAAAAAAGCTTCCCCCAGGAATAGGCACTTGCAGCCCCTAAAAGGAGCACTTGCTTTGTGCCCAGGGCGGTGAGTTGAGACAGCCCCCAGCCCACCCCCGGGAAGGTCTGGGTCTCTGGGAGGCTTCCCAGCTGCTGGGTTGAAGGAGAGTAGCGCTGAGGCTCTTGCGGTTGTGGCTCGGGTGAAGGAGTGCGGTTTCTCCCCGATCTCAGGAGCCTGCTCCTCCTAGCAAGGAGTGGGGTTGAAGTGCTGCCTGGAGGAGGCAGTTGGCTCGGCCATTTCTCCCCCACCCACCCCCACCCCTGGAACAGTGCAGTCCCCCCTTGCAGAAGGGGGGACTGCACAGTGTATTGCAAACACTGCATGGTTTGCAATATCAGGGCAGGGGAAATGCCTGGAGGAGGCAGTCGGCTCCACAGCCGTTTCCTCCCCTCCCTCCACCCCAACTGGGGACATGGTGGCTGGAGATATGAGCGGGACTTAAGTGGAGAGGGATGAATGGGCTGCATGGGGGGGAAGGGTGGCATAGCATGCGAGATCTGAGGGGAAGGGAAGAGGGCTCAGCATGGGACAGAGGAGACTTGTAGGCAACTTGTTCCTGGATCTGCATTTGCCTTGCTTCCTGAACACTGCATTCACACAGCTGCCGACTGCCCCAACTTTGGAAGGCCCAATCCTTGCCACGAAAGGAAGAGAACCCGAGATCATTGTGGAGTGCAGAAAGTGGTAAGGATTAGACAACACTGGGAATGTGAATTTGGGAAGTGTAGGGATTGTCTACACCTGAGGCCAGTGAGGGGGATAAACATGGGGGCAGAGGAGATTTTTCTGCACCAATGCAAAGGAATCTGTACCCACCCATATACCTCAGCAGTTCTTTATTCCAACTAATTGTATTTGAAATGCAGGTAAAAATGGGTGACACGACCACTGCTGGACAATCAATTTGCACGCTCAAAAGCACCTCAGTGGCGTCGTGACGAAACAATAGTGTTCATTGAAATTTGGGGACAGAATTGCTTCCAGTCGGTTCTGGGTGTTGCCTACTGGAACACAGAGACTTTAGAAAGCATTGCTGTGATAATGCACCAGCGAGGATTCAGAAGAACTGCAGAACAGTTGCGTACCAAGGCAAAGGCACTGAGAGCAGAGTACAAGACGGTCAAGCAACATAACAAGAAGTCTGGGAATGATCGGATGGAGTGGGAGTTTGAGGAGCTGCTGGACAAATTTCTCCACCTTGATGGAGAAGTTGTAATTCCAATAATATGTGGCAACAATGTAATTCGTACCGGAGGGAGAGGAAAGAAAAAGAATGCGGGAACAAATTGCCCTCCAGCTTTGAATGTTGTCCAGGACACCTCACAGAACCTGTTTTCTGGCCAGGAGGAGGAAGAATTGGAAGAAGATTGCCAGACCTCAGAAGACACTCGTGTGTCTGAAGATAAAGGAACCGTACACAAGTGGACAGTGGATGTGGTAGAATACACCGGACAGGACAACGCTGCAGGAAACACAGCAGCATCTCATAATGCAACAGGTAAGATAATCTATTTCTTATTGTAGCTCTTGTTTGAACTTACTCCATGACAAATAGCTGTTCAAGAGGATACGGGTGGCCCAGGTAAATGAGCCTGGACAAGAATCCCAGGCAAAGCACAGGTGATTGATGTTTGAAAAAGACCTTCCAATTCAGGGGCAGGACATCAGTAGTGGAGCTCATCTACAAGCTGCAGTGTGATGCCCCGTTATTGTCAGCACGGGCAATGGCTGCCAGCCCAGTACCTGTACGTGGGAGGGGTTTTCTTAAGAACCTGGATGGAGTAAGGGGAGATATCCAGGTACTATTATTATTATAAGCATTTATATAGCGCCAGCAACGTACCTTACGCTTTACATAATAAAATAAACATAGTCCCTGCCTACAGCTTACAATTGAATAAACGCCGGGGGGGGGAGGGGGACGGACAAGGAGAGGGGACATCGGGAGAGACAAGGTTTAAAAACAATCAGGCAAATGCGAATTCACAGGTAGACGTACTTGGCTTGGTTGCGTGTTGGGTTGAGAACACAATTTCTTCCATGGGAGAATCTTTTCCTTAAAGTGCATACTCTTGCACATAACCCAAACNCTGAGACTGTGGAACTCCCTTCTGGTAGGCGTCCGCCTGTCCCTGGACCTTCGTTCTTTCTGCTGACAGTGTAAGACCTGGCTGTTCTGCCAGGCTTTTGGCGAGGGAGATGGGTAGTGGGTGGGGAGGTTGGAATAGGGAGGGTTTTGTTTTTTGGCTCTCTGTGGTTTCATTGTATTTAAATATCTAAACTGCTATTTAGTTCCTGTTCCCTGCATAGGCCCCCCAGGCAGGTGATACAGGGATCAGGATCGGAGGAGCCCCTGGTCTGGAGCTGTTGCTGTTGAATGCGAGGTCGGTTGGCAATAAATCTACAGCAATCCAGGAACTGACCCTGGATCAATCAGCCGACCTCGTATGTATTACAGAGACCTGGCTGGACAATGGGTCGGGCCCAATATTGGCTGACCTTGTTCCAGCCAGGTACTCTGTGCGCCTAGATCGGAGGGGCGGGGAGGCGCTGTAGCTGTTATGTTTAAGGACGCTTGGTCTGTGAGGCGGTATCCTGGGCAGACCATCTTGGGCATGGAGGGGGTCCACCTTGTGATCGATTTGGCAGGATACAGATTGAGGCTGCTTTTGGTATACCGCACACCTACCTGTATCACAGCATCCCTACACACACTAGCAGAATTGGTATCAGAGGTGGTCTTGTGATCCCCAAAGACTTTGGTCCTGGGGCATTTCAATATCCACGCTGATGCCAATTTAGGGGGAGCAGAGTGTGAGTTCATGGACGCCATGACAACCATGGGACTGTTTCAGAGGGTTAAGGGCCCGACACATGAGGGGGGGGCATACCCGTGACCTGATGTTCTGCACCGGCCTTGAGGTGGGGGATCCGCTGGTGGGGGATGTAATAGCTTTGCCCCTGTCATGGACAGATCATTACCTTCTCTGGACCAGTCTCCTGGTGCATGTTGTTGGGTTCGCCCCCGGAGACTTATGGAACCAGAGAATGCTGTAGAGGAAATGCCTTCCGATCTTGATAATTGTTCACTCGATGACCTCATTGCCTTCTGGGACAGCTTGTTGGCTGAGGCTATCGACCGAACGGCTCCCAAGTGTCAGCTTCCGGAGAGCCGACAGCGGGGCTCACCGTGGTTTANCAAGCAGAGCAAGGCTGCTGTATCCGAAATTGCTGGTGCTTTGAAAGAAACAATGAAGGATACTCTGCAGCAGTACTCCTCCCATAACAAGGCATTGTTGGATCTCCTGGCAAAACAACATAAAGAAAACCTGAGGTGTGAACGAGCAACAAGAAATGCGTACAAGACGGAATTTGCTAGAATTGCTTCCGCCATAGAGGCAATTGCAAATAAGGTCTGCAATACTCCACCTCTTGTACCTCCCTCGGTTGGTTTGACTGCCTTTACCGCTCGTCCGGAAACACCTCCATGCGCAATACAAAATGATCAAGAAAATGTTCTGCCAAAGAATGGCTCTGCTGTTCCAGGAGATGCATCTTCTAATAATGCTACCAGACTGCGTGCCTCGACAATGCCAACACTGTGGTAAGGACCGGGTGAGCAAGCCGAGCATTAGTTCCACGCCACCCATACTCTCCCTAGTTTCTATAAGGACAAAGTGTCACTACTTAAAATATGCACTAGTGTTTTCCTACGTTTGTGATAAACATTTGTAAGTTTTAACCAGGAGATGTTTTCTTAATTTTTTGAATGGTTTTCGATACGTTTGTGTGCACTTATTCCATGTTCTAACAAGTGGATGTTTTCTTACTTGATAAAAGGCTTCACTGTTTGTGTGTAATTTGTAAAAATTATAACCAGTGGTTTATTTTTATACTGTGGTTTATTGTTATACAGTGGTTTATTATTATACTGTGTGCACTTGCAGACTTCTTGTTGCCAAGATACAGTAAAAGAAGCAAGCATGCCTTTTCCGTCTGTTTGTGTTCTTGACAGTTTTATTGTATGTTGTGTTTGTCTTTGCCCAGAAGTAGCAAGTCTGTTAGTATGGGCATGAGTGTCAAACATGTGCCCCTAAAGACCTGCTGTTCCAATAAAATTTTTACTGACAGCTGAACTGGAGGGTGCTGGAGGGGAAACCGTGACTGGAAGGGATGGCGTTGAGAGACTCGCTGGTGGGGTTGCGGTGCAGGGAGGAGGGACGGAGCCACTGGGTGGGGGGGAGAGGAAAGGGGAGAGACTGGCTGGGAGACATTGAAAATGAGGTTGCAGGTAAGGGGCTGGCTGGGAGACAGTGTTAAAAATGGGGACATTGTGCCCCAAATTTGCTGCTTGCATCACAGCTCCATTTCAAAATTGGAAATGGAGCTATGATGCAAGAAGTAAGTTTGGGGGGGACAAGGGAATCGGTATCACTTGCCCCCCCAAAGCATCTGGGGGGACTAGTGGAACTCCTTGGTGTTGCTTTTGTCATTTGTGAATATTAAGTTTGCCATACTTCCCCTTTGGTCCAAGAAGCTTTTAAGGAGAAGTACATGGTGCAGGGCTGCCCATCTAGCTGCTTGTCTTGGCTGCTTTTTGATGGAGCTGCTTTGCTTCTATGCTAGACCCTCAACTGAGTAGACTGAGAAAGGACTCATTTGTTCGGACAGGTATTGTCTGGTGGGGATACCTGTTTGTTTGGTCAGTCTCCTTAAACCATTTTAATAACAATTGGAATGGAGTGGGTATCGTTTCTCTTCCAGGGATCCTTGCTGCATTTATGGCAGGTGATGGTGAGAAAGCGTTGCATTTTTAATCTGTGACTAGTTGGATAGAGAGTCTATCCAACAAGTCGCACATTAAAATTTTAAAAGACTCCCCCAACCCACAGTTGACCCCCCCCCCAGTCCACCACAATGGGTATTTTCAGACGTTACGAGATCA
>QEPC01001129.1:144417-157984 GCA_003113815.1 Sphenodon punctatus
CCGCACTCTCCCAACCAAAGTCGACTCGAGGAAAATGCTGCTGCTCATCCACCTCAGCCAGAGCTTAAGAAGATAACTAGTGGCATACTGGGTCAGACCAATGGTCCATCGGGCCATTCCCTGTTGTTCACACCCAGCTTCTGACAGTAAGAGGATATGTTCCCCAAAACTGATTTTAATTTTGAAATGCGCCTCACAAATTGTAAAGCTGTCACTGTTGCCTACAGTACCTTCCCACTCCTGAGAACCTCCTTCTTCACTGGGCCCCTTGCAAGTGGCCTGAGCCCCAATGGAAACTTTCAGAGTGGGTGGGGGCAGCATGTTGGTCCTGGCTCCCCCTCCCCCCACTCTGAACACTTCCTAGCAGCGCTCAGGTTCCCTTTAGAATTACGGTTCAGAGAGGCTCAACCGAGTGCCCTCCCCCTGTGGTAGCGACACTCCTGGGGAAAAGTCACAGCCCAATCTTTTGAGCTGACTGTTCCAGGAACCTCCCAGTCCTGGCGTGAAATGAGGGGTTCTGGATACAATGCCTGTGAGAGGCTGGATTTGCTGGGGGTGGGGGTGGGGTTGTCAGATGAACATTTGGACATTCTCTCTCTATACTGATGTTCCCAAATGGGGTTGGAGTCTCCAAACACGGGCAATTTTCTAACCTGTAGTTTAAGGCTCCAGTTCTTTCCGCAGGTTGTTCAGGAGTCATCGAGCAGACGCACAATGAAAATCAAGGGGGTGTGAACTACTGCAGGGGGGAAAGGGTTGCTCTGAGCTTGCCTGGAGAAAGCGGTTTGGCTCTTTCAGGCTGGAGAATTTTTATTTCTTTATTTTATTTATATAAAATTTGTATCCTGACCTTTCCCCACAGGGCAGCCCAGGGCGGGGAACAACAACTATTACAAACAATAAAACATTTAAAACAATTAAAAAATTGAGTTGAATTCAATCCACTGCCGCCATTGATGGCTTGTACGTCCCTCTCTCCCTCCTGGCTTGGTGAGACCTTTGCTGGGCACTAAGCCCTCCATCCCCCACCCCTTTCCCTTCCCAGGAAGGACCAGGGTGAGCGTCTCGGCATGTCTGTGTTGCTGTCTGAGGTCGTGGGACTGTATTTCCGGCTTCCACCCAATACAATGTTGGGAACCGTAGCCCGGAGCGGAAAGCGCTGCTGGGGGAAGCCAATCCTGAGCGAGGCTTGTTGTTCCAGATGGCGGTGACCTTTGAGGACGTGGCCGTGTATTTCACCAGGGAGCAGGGATCCCTGCTGGACCCAGAGCAAAGAGCCCTTTACAGCGACGTCATGCAGGAGAATTACGAGAACGTGGCCTCGCTGGGTAAGGATCCTTCCCCGCTTCATCCCTCCTGCTACTTACGAGAGTGTTGTAAACATAGAGAGTGGGTGGTTGCCCAAACGTGGAAGATGGAAACAAAGTAGTTCAAGTGATCTCTTTTATTGGAGCAACTGTAGTTGGGGAGATGATGCCACTTTTGGACACACAGGGCCCTTCCTCAGGCAGGGAACAAGTCAGAACTAGAGATAACTCCTGTGTGGAACTCTGCCGTGCAGCCACCTGGTTGTCAGTACATACCTTCACCAGGCACTATAAGATTCCTCCACGACTCAGCTGATGCGGCCTTCGGGACAAGGGTGCGCCGGGCGGTTTTGTAACTGGCCTTCGGGGCTTTTCTCTGCCATAAACAACTCACTTCTTCTCTCTCCCCAGCCTTGAAATTTTGGGCTTATGGGATACTGCTCTGTAACCTCCCCACTGGCCATCCAGGAGGACTCCCCTGGGGAAAGGAAAATTGGATTCTTACCTGGTCAAATTTTCCTTCTATGCGTAGTCCTCCTAGGTGGCCAGTTCCTGCCCGGAGTGAGAGAACACTCTGGGGGGCCTGAGCGGACAACAGACACTCCACTATCTGAACACCCGTTTTGGCCACACCCCGTTGGCCATGGCTGCCCGTTGTTTGGGTATGGTGCCGGGGTTTTTTCCCCCTCAATAATTTTGTGTTTTCTTAAGCATAGACTTTGGGTTTATCAGCTTAGAGTTAGCATAAGCCAGACCTTAGGAAAGACTGGAGTTCAGGGGCTAGATCTCCAGCAAAAATCAGGAAGTCTGCCTCCTACTGGTAATGGCCGGGATCTAACCTGCTGTTTTAACTGGCTGTCCAGGAGGACTCCCCATAGAAGGAAACTTCACTAGGTAAGAACCCAATTTTCCTTTCCCCAAACCTACCCAGTTAATAGCTGCCAATGGACCTATCGTCCAGAAACTTGTGCAGTCCTTTTTTAAACCCAGTTATACTACTGGCCTTGATCACCCCTTCTGGCAACAAATTCCACAACTTAATTGTGCATTTAGTGGAAAAATACTTTTAAATCTGCTACCTGCTAGTTTATTCTTATTATTAGCAAGCATTTATATAGCACAAGCAATGTACCTGGTGCTTTACAAAGTAATGGAATAGACACGGTCCCTGCCCTGGGGCTTACAGTCTGAGAGACGGGGGGCAGGGGTGGGGAGAGAGACGAAGGAAGGGGGACAGAGGGAGAGACAAGGAGTGTAACATTCACGAAGATGTGAGGTCCCAGGTGCACACGCTTGGCTTGGCTTGGTTCCATCGAGAATGGTGGCTGGCTGGTCTGTGTGGTGAGGATAGGAGTACACAGAGCTCAGGTAACTGGATGGTTTCGTGGGGTATCCCTAGTTGTAATACTCTGAGAGGGTAAATAACCAATCACTATTGACTTCTTCCGCGCCACTCATGATTTTATAAATTGGGGGGGTGGGGGGTGGGTTGCGTTCTGTTAGGATTTTTACTGTTTTAACTTTTATGAATGTTTTTATGATGTTGTGAGCCGCCCCGACATGCGTGAGTAGGAGGGGGCGAGAGACCCGTGAGGGAAGACGTGGCAGCGGGGAGGAGCCGAATAGCAGAAGAAGCACCGGGAGGAGCTAGATAGAAGAAAAGCCGGTGTGGATGAGGATGTGCCAAGGCTTCTCTCGCTCATCTCAGGGCACAAAACCCTGCCCTGCCGTGCGTGAGAGAAGCCGCGGCATATCCCCGTTCACACCAGTGCTGCTTCTGCTCTCCGGCTCCTCCCTGCTACCGGGTCTTCCCTCGCGGGTCTCGCCACCGCGGTTGTGAATGTGGCCCTAGAAATGTGATTAAATAAATATCCTCTCCCCTCTCAGATGTCTCTTGTCCAATTTGAAGAGCCCCAACCTCTCCAGCCTCTCTCCAGAGGGGAGCTGCTCGTTCCAGACCCTTGATCATTTTTCATCTTGTCTTTCTCTCTCTTCCCTGGCAGGATTTCCCATCCAGAAACCAGAGCTGATCTATCAGATGGAGCGAGAGGAAGAGCCGTGGGTCTTGGATCTGCAGGACTCGGATGAAATGGAGATCCTGGGAGACATTGGGCCAGGTGAAGAACCAGGTGAACAGCAGGGAGAGAAGCCCAGAGCTGGGCCCCAAATGAGACTTTGTGAGCTCCCCCACTTCTGAGTCAGCTTCTCTAACCCACTTAACTCCACTGAACTCCACCAGAAAACCTGAATTCTGTGAGCAGAGAATTCATATTCTGTAAGCAGCATAAATTATGGGAAATGAACACATTCTTCACATGAATTTCCCAGCATGCCATTCCATTGGTTTTGACCTGAATCTCTCATGTGCTGTGTCTCTTAGCAGCTGGGACGCAGGGGCTCACTGTCCACAATGTGCACCAGTTGCTAACCGTGCCACCACCCTATTGGGTAGCTCAGTGCCATGGAGTCTAGCAGAGCCCGTGTTCAAGCTTCCATAGAGAGGGGCTGCCTCAGGGAGCCCAGTGGAGGCTGGAGCAGCACAGTCACATCCTCACTGTCGACACAGGCTTATTTCCCCCATTCTGACCCCTGCTTGACTCTCCTGCAGGAGCTGCCCTGCGCTGCCCAGGAGATGCCTGGCTCTTAGAGAGAGTCCCCGTGCTGGCACTCCCATCCTGTCAGCTTCCCTGTCTCCCCCACCATGGAGAGAGGCTGGGGTTAGGGCCAGTGACTGTGCTTTGCATCCAGGCTGCCACAAATCCCTTCTCTTTCCTCATCTCTTCTGGTTCCTTTCTCCTGAGCAGGGTTTCTAGTTCCCAAACTGGGCCTGAACCTCCTGTTGGAGCAAGGGGAAGAGCCGTGGGTCCTGATCTGACGGGCGGTGGGCGGGAGTTCATGAATCGATATTATTGCTCTTATCCAGCTCAGATCTCTTTCTGCTTGGGGGGTGGGGGCCGGAAATCTCTGGGAACACCCACTAAGATCTCATGAGATGCCCAATTCTATCCCTTCTCCTCCAGGGCAGGATTGTTACAGCCAATGTCTCTCCTGGCTTCTCTCCCATTCTAGCAGGCACCCGGCAGCAGCTCCATTCCCTGGGGGTTTGCATGGGATGTGGGGGCAGAATGGGTTCCCCTCCCTCTCCCCAGCATAGGGAGTGACTGGTGTCTGGATTCTTTCTCTCTCCTCACAGGTGATGGGAGGAGAAGTGACAATGAGGAGGTGACTGCTCTACAGGGAGACCTGGAGCCACCAGAAGCACATGGGACGGGACCAGAAATCCTGGGTAATATTTCCTCAAAGCCTGAGGCTTGTGAAAAAACAGAGCTTGTTCCACATCAGAGAAGGCCCAAGGGAGGGAACCCCAGAAAATCCCCCGAGTGTGACAGAAGCTTTGGTCCCGGTTCAGCCTTGGCTGCTCATTGGAGACTCTGTGCAGGGGAGGAAACCGGACGTGGCTACTTCAAGGGAAGGCTGGAGGGAGGGACAGATTGGCCAGTTTCCCCAGCCCAGTCTTTGGGGCTAGAGCAGAAACCCCTGGGCTGATCGCTGTTTCTCACTTTGTCAACTCACGGCAGAGAAGGGGAAATCCCAGTCGGCTCCTTCTCCCTGTTGTAGCTTCAGGTGTTGGGTCCCTCTGACCCCTTCCTACTCGGAGGGAGAGGAGAGAAGGATCCTGTGGGCTCTCCTGTTTCCCCGTCCATGGAAACTGGGAGGTCACCCAGGCCAGGCTCCCCACCCTCTAGTACCAGCCTGGGATGGGCTCCCTCACACTCGCAGAGCTGTCTGTAACAGACAGGGTGGGTGGATGTTCCCATGGGTTGTAGTGCCCCTTCCTTCCACCAGAGACCCCTGTGTGCTGGGATTTGCGTGCTTGGATTTTAGGGGCTTTCCCGTTCCCCTTTCAGAGATTTCCCCTCTCTCAGCACAAGCAGTGACTCCTGCCTGGGTTGTCTGTGTCTTGGCAGGAGCTGCGACGAATGTGGAGGAGAATCCCCACCAGGGGCGTCGGGAGGAAATGGAACTGTGTGGCATGTTCCCAGAAAGATCTCAAGAGAATATTTCTGCACAAACAGTATTAGGTGAGAGTGGCTGTGATGTGGAGAGACATCGGGGGAAGCCCCCAGGGAAAGGAGAGAGTGAATCGACTCTGTGTAGGGAAAGTGTCCAGGATATGAACAAAAGTGCAGTAAACCTGGGGAAGAAAAGGAACCAGTGCTGCAAGTGTAGGAAAAGGTTCTTCAGCAAAGCAGAACTTGCTGAACACCAGAGAATCCACATGGGAGAAAAGCCTTATAAATGCCTGGAGTTTGGGAAAAGCTTCAGCTGCAGTTCATACTGTAACAGACGTCAGAAAATACACACGGGTGAGAAACCATATAAATGCCTGGAATGTGGGAAACGCTTCCATCAGAGCTCAAGCCTTAATAACCATCATGCCAGATAAAAGGTGAGAAACCATATAAATGCCTGGAGTGTGGGAAGAGCTTCAGTCATAGCACAAACCTTAATATACATCCGAGAATCCACACATGTGCAAAGCCCTATAAATGCCTAGATTGTGGGAAGAACATTCAGAGCTCACACCTTAAGAAACATCAAAGGATCCACATAGGAGAGAAGCCCTATAAATGCCTAGATTGTGGGAAAAGCTTCAGTCAGAGCTCATATCTTAATTGCCATCAAAGGATCCACACAGGAGAGACGCCCTATAAATGCCTTGAGTGTGGGAAACACTTTAGTCAGCCCTCAGTCGTTAAGAGCCATCAAAGGATCCACCCGCCAGAGGAGCCCTATAGGTAGGTAGGTAAACTTATTATTTACATAGCCGTAGGCCATTGTAAAATCAACACAACATACATATGTTTAGAGCATAAACCATGACATAACAAAACATGACCTACATTAAACATAACATTAACCATAAAAACATCATTAAAATAAACCAACCAAATCCTTCTTGGAAAATCGCCCTACTCAATAGGAATGCCTACCACGCTGCCATTCTTGCTATGCTACCCACCCACGGTTATACTTCCTTACCCTAAACCCTCAGTAATCAAGATGGTCGGTCCACTAGCTACTCCAGCCGCCCACGGTGCGGTCATGCATTAGAGCCATCCTTTAAGTTCCTTTTGTGTCTAAGAACACATGTTAAGAACTTAGCCACTTTAGAAGATATCGGATAATCGCCGTCTCCAAGAAGAATTTCTCCATCCAGCCTACAGTGACCTGCAGATCTAATTAGGGGAGCTATAAAAAGCTCTCTCCAGGTCCGGTACAGGGGACAAACAAATAAAATATGTGCCACAGTTTCTATATAACGGAGGTGAAGCTTACGGCACTCCGCACAGAGCCTCACATCCCGGGGAGTCCCATTTAATCAGCCCTCTGTAACTGCTGATGGGAATACGTCCAGCCTGGCCAGGGTCAAGGCAATCTTTGTATTGCGCATTCTGAAATCCGCCACATAACTAGAGCCCTTTGGGGGAATTACAACGGCCTTATGTAGTTGGGAAACTTTCTGAGATTGGATTAATCCGTGTTCAGCTTGAAGCTCCTGGTCAAAAATGCGAGTTTTAATTTCTGGCCATATCCTATCAAAGGGGAAGGACAGGGCATACCCAGCTGAAAATCCCAAAGACCCCAAAATTGACATTACTGACGCTGGCCAATTGCCCACTGCCATCGGTACGTTTACTTGCCAGCGAACCCGATGACACCAAATTTACACATAGCCAGTATTTTATTATAGCCAATTTAGCATACATAGCAACACGTTTAATGCCAGCCTCTACTCTTAAAAGGACTGCCGGAGTAAATCTGGGGGCATGTAGGATGATCCGCAGCATTTTGTTTTGTTCTGTCTCTAGGGCTGCTAACCTATTTGTACTCCAGATTTGGGCCCCGTATAACAATTGGGGAACCATCTTTGCCTTGATCAATCTCAAAGCGGGTTTAAATAAACGGCCCCCCTTATTCCTATAAAAACCTGCACTAACCTGACACGTAGCCCTTACTGAGGCTCGGATGGCCTTAAGATGGGCATTCCAAGAAGGGGCAGCTGAAATAATGACCCCTAGATACTTATAGTACTGGACCTGCTCAATACAATTCCCACCCAAAAGCCACTTGTGCTGCACCTGGCCATTGCTTACCACCAAGACTTTGGTCTTAAGAGTAATTTATCACCAGCAACTCGTTCTTACAGTAGGTATCAAAGGCCTCCATCAGCCTTCTTAAACCTACTTGTGTCCTAGCCATTAGAACTGTATCATCAGCGTATAGAAGGGCAGATATAAATAACCTGCCCCACAATCGCCACGGGATGATGGGCCGGGCTGTTGATAGACTCTCTCCTGTCATTCAGAAAAATATTGACCAATATGGGGGCTAGAAGACACCCCTGTCCAACCCCCCACTTAACTGCCACCCGACCAGAGAGAGTACCCTCCCAGTTTACTTTCACCCTCAGGGAGTTACTTGAGTGAACTGCCGGGATCAAAAGCAGTAATCTTGGATCTATGCAATATTTGACCAGTTTAGCCCATAGTTTCTCCCTACAGACTGAGTCAAACACCATCTTAAGATCTACAAAAACAAATAAACAAACTAGATCCATGGCACAACCAAACATATTTGGAGATCGATTACAAAAATATGGTCGACTGTCGACATACCTTTTTTAAAGCCAGCTTGCTCTGGGCCTATCAGGTTCTCTTGGTCAATCAATTTTACTATCCTGGATAGAAGATACCTTGTATATAGTTCGCCAACTACACTTAAAAGGCTTATAGGCCGATAATTGGCCGGATCTCGAGGACTGCCCTTTTTGTATATTGGTACTATTATGCTTTCTAACCAGCTTTTCCAGATCTTCCCAGTCTCCGAGTGAACAATAGGGCCAGAACCTGACTCCA
The DNA here is from genome assembly GCA_003113815.1 of Sphenodon punctatus. Classification (NCBI taxonomy): domain Eukaryota; kingdom Metazoa; phylum Chordata; class Lepidosauria; order Sphenodontia; family Sphenodontidae; genus Sphenodon; species Sphenodon punctatus. The sequence goes on from QEPC01001129.1 coordinate 152,645, forward strand.
CCGGTCAACGTCCCCTTTAAGGAGTTCAGCAGGGATAAAATCTATTCCCGGGGCTTTATTCATTTTAAAATGAAAAATAATTTGGCTGACTTCTGCTGGGATTACCGGGTCCCAATGTGGTAAAGACTCAATAGAGTATTTAACGGGGTTATCTATACTAGGAGAAGGCTTGGAGAAAATGGAGCCATAAAACTGCTCCCACTTATCAGTTGGTATTTCCACCTGTTCCGTGGCACCTCCAAAGCCCCTAGCTGTTTTAATTAGTTGCCAAAATTTGTTTGAGTTTTTGGGCACAGCTGCAGCATCTAATTCCTCCCACTGTTCTAACATATGTTGTTTTTTCTTATCCCTTATAGGCTCTCCTAGCCCTCAAAAAGTCCCCAGATCACAGAGGAACCCCAAGGAGCCCTATAAATGCCTTGAGTGTGGGAAAAGCTTCAATCAGTGCTCAGCCCTTAATATCCATCAAAGGGTCCACACAGGAGAGAAGCCGTATAAATGCCTTGAGTGTGGGAAAAGCTTCAATCAGAGCTCAGCCCTTAATTACCATCAAAGGATCCACACAGGGGAGAAGCCCTATAAATGCCTTGAGTGTGGGAAAAGCTTCAGGCAGACCTCAACCCTTAAGAACCATCAAAGGATCCACACAGGGGAGAAGCCCTATAAATGCCTTGAGTGTGGGAAACGTTTCAGTCAGAGCTCAGCCCTTAAGANTATAAATGCCTTGAGTGTGGGAAAAGCTTCAATCAGAGCTCAGCCCTTAATTACCATCAAAGGATCCACACAGGAGAGACGCCTTATAAATGTCTTGAGTGTGGGAAAAGCTTCAGTCAGCCTTCAGCCCTTAAGCGCCATCAATGGATCCATGCAGAAGAAAAGCTCTATAAATGTCTAGAGTGTGGGAAAGGCTTTGGTCGTAGCTCAAACCTTCATCGCCATCAAAGAATTCAGTGCAGAGGGAAGCCCCATGGAAGCAGTGAAAATGGCTAATCTCTCCAAGTGCGTTTGTCCCTTAGTGCAAAATGGGGACAGCTGCAAAATGCTTTTATTTCTAGTTCAGCCCTGGTCAATACTTTAACCTAAAGCAGGAGTTCCCAAACCTGCGTGACCCCATTTTCAGATAAGAACATTTGCCCCAGGCAGCAAAAACAAAAACTCTGCCACCAGCTCCCTAACCCATTCTTGGAATCTCTCCTAAAAACCTACCTCTCTTTTTAGGCTTTCCCTAGCTCCTCACCCCCAGAGATTTCCCATTTGTGCTTCTCCTTGTACTGTCTTATCCTCTAGAATCCCTCTTCTCCCGTGTAACCAGGCTAAACACGTGCACCTGCATCTTCTCTAATGTCTCCCTGTCCCCCCTTCCCTCCCCTGCCTTGTCCATCCTTGATTGTAAGCCCTTCGGAGCACGGACCTCTCTCTGGCCATGACTGCTCAGCACCAGGCATGTTGCTGGAGCTATAGCAAAATAATAATAAAACAGCAATTATCATGGGAATCAGAATGATGACTGCAGAGGGAGCACAACCTCACTTAGCTCCCTCTTCCATGACCCCTCCCCATTCCAATTTCATTTGGGGTTTCTAGCTCCTGTGTTTTTTAGGTAAAGGAGCGTGTCTAAGTGGGGCAGAAATGAGGGACATGATGTCACCTAACTCTAATGGCATTTGTAGCTGTTCTACACAACTGTCTTCTAGGAGGAGATGGAGACAAAGTCGTTCAAATGGTCTTTTATTGTAGCAGCTTGTGTTGGGGAGAAGGTGCAAGCTTTCGGGGCACCCAGGACCCTTCCTCAGGCATGTAGCGAGTCAGACATACACAAACCAAGCAACTGCAGGACAGGTAGCTGGGAGGAGGCCCGGCAGTGACTTGGGTGGGAGCCCTGCTTGGCCGGAAAGCTTGCGTACTCTCCCCGACAGAAGTTGGTCCAATAAAAGATCATCTGAACTACTTTGCCTCCATCTCTTACATTTGGGACCAAGGCAGCAACTACCCTGTCTCTCTAGATTTTCCTCTGTTGTAGCAGACTGAGTCAAGCCCTTGCAAAGAGCAGTGGCGGCCCCTCCCCCAGGGTGTTGGAGCAGATCCCCCACCCAAGTTCCTCAGGGCTCCCCCTATGCTTTCTGGAGCTGCTCCTCAGCTGATCCAGTGGCAGCACTGTCAGTTTCCCTGCTTGTCTGAAGGCTTTGTTTACATTTTAACTCTCCACTCCTGGTTGCCTAGAGAGCCCCTCCCTCTGTGATTAATAAATGCATGGGACCGAGATCGTCATAAAACACCACTCCATTGTGGTACAGAACAAACTTTATTGGAACAGCACACCTTGGTTTTCTATTCTTGGCAGGATTATATTACATACACACTATTATACAGATAGTCCCCAGATAAAGATATCTTGCGTGTCCTGTGACTGGTCAAATCCTGGAAGCATGCAGGCTGATTCAGGGAAAAGACTGAGAGAGGGCCCTTTGGTGCTGGAGAGTAGAGCTGCTGGCGAGCGAGGATAAGTTGTGATCCATGCGTGGAAGATCTGGAAGGGAGTGAAGCCACGTGATTCACCAAATTAGTGACCACAAGCCCCCACCCCCAAAGCCATGTTGCAGGACCAGGTCTCTTATACAGTTCTGGAGTGCAGGTCAGTAATAGCCAGATGCCATGTCATGGTGACATCACACAGTTCTTTAGCATATCAGATGAGGATCTTCCTGGGAGGAAGGGCTCTGAGCATATTAGCATCTTTATCTTTAGCTGATGGTTCCTTCCTGACCTGGAAGTTGGTAGTAGAGTCTTAGAGCTAAAATTGTCCTGGAGCCAAGTAACTCAGATTCACATAAAAAGGGAACAAAAAGAAATCTAAATGACCAAAGGTCCAAAGTCACCCGTCCTCCGCCCAGCACAAAATCCTGGGGTTTACATGCTCACGCAGTGATGGGAGCTCTTCAGATTCCCCACGTTCAGCCTGTTGTCGGCCCTATAAGGTCTCTCATAAGCCTGAGGTCATAAACTCCCCGAACGCTCCTGTGGAACAAACAGAAGGACTAACAGAACTTCGTCGGCAAAACCACATGGGCCAACCAACGGCCAGCGCCCTTGGGCTCTTGCCCAGACCAATAGCTTCAGGCCCGTAGGACTATGCAGTTACTCGTATGCTACACATTTATCCCCATTAACATCGATAGAGTGATTAATTTACTAATATTTTAAGATTTGTACCTTTTATTAGTCGTTTAAGACAATGATTTGCTTTTTAACCAGAGGTTTTTAACTAGTTTAGAGTTTAGGAATGGCAAGTTGAGAGTTAAAGTCAATTGAGAAATGGAATAAAAAAGGGAATTTGTGAATCAGATTGAGAAATAAAATGAAAATCAGAACTGAGTTAAGCAATGTAGGAAGGTTAGAAGGAATTGTGTAAGAGACGGTACCATGGACCACTGCCTAAAATGGTTATATTTATTCCAATCAGGTTACCCAAAGTTGCAGCAATATTGGTTAACTTTATTGACGTAGGAATTTGCATCAACTGAATTTGGGATTATTGGTTGAAATTAGGTCTAGATTCATTAGATCAAGTAATATCCTGGGGGGACATGGGAGGAGACTAAAACCTTTACAAAACGTAAGGAGAAGAAGGAAAACTATCTTCACAAGTTCTCTCCCTTCTTCTATCCTCTCTGTCCTTCGTTACGTTTACTCTGGGCTGGAGCTGAACACTTCCATTCAGTCTAGCATCCAGTATCCAACTTCCATCCAAGGGCTGGCCTCACGGAATGGAGGGGAATGATAACTTGGCTCATTAGGGAATGAACAGAAGGGATAGTGTAGCTTTTAGACCAGTATCAGATAACATTTATGAATATTGGGAAGATTTATTTGCTCGCTTTTTTATTTTGAGATTATGTTTTCTTTGCCTGGATATCTATAATTGGAGTAAGCCTATATGCAATTATTGATGTAAATTGGGGAATTTATCTTTTAAACACATCAAATAAAACCTATGAATATTATTCAGCCTGGTCTTTCAGTTTCTCTCTTCTAAATTAGCGCTGACCAACAGGGGAACCCAAGGAATAAAAGCTAAATTTTATAATCTCTAATACCATAATTAATAAACCTGTTGGCAACACAGCCGACGCCTTCTGCCTCCTGAAAATACCTGTGGGAAGGAAAGCATACTGTGTATACTATTTACTAATCCCCCAAGAGGCCGTACTCCATTTCCTTTCTATCTTGGAATATCTCTGAGTTTAAGAGTAAAGCGGATGAGAGAGACTGGGTAGAATTTATTAGATCTTTTGATATTGTCTGCTTGCCGGAGACTTGGCTTGATGGTAGTGACGTACACTGTGGAAGGCGAACTCACTCCTTCTGCCAGGTAGGTAATAAAACATCTTCAAAAGGTCGTGTCTCAGGCAGTTTAGCCATTATTTTTTCAATAAAACTTCCTGACTTTAGTAAGATTTGATCATCTGGCTCTAAGTATATATCCAAGTTTTATTTTGGGAACTATATGATAAAGTACAGATATTATTAATGCTTATATTCCCCCATTTTCCTCTGCTTTTTACTCAGATAATATTAGAAGATCTGCTTGATGATCTGACTTTACAATACCCAAAAGGTTATTTAATTTTACTGGGCTATTTTAATGCCCGTCTAGGTTTAACGCCTAACACAGAGCGAGCAAAGCAAACCATCTTAAGCCAACAATATTATGTGAAGTCTTTAACGCACCACAAAAGCAGCAGCGTGGAATTCCACTTGTCCCCCAAGGGAGCGTAGCAAATCCAGGCTGATGCCATGATCGACAGTGTCAAAGGCGGCAGAAAGATCGAGGAGGACAAGAACAGAGTAGAGGCCCTTAGACTTAGCTAAAAGAAGGCCATCGGTTATTTTGGTGACGGCAGTCTGTCAAATTGAGAGGGCGGAAGCCCGATTGGAGGGGGGGGGGGGCAAGGGAGGAATTTGAAGAGAGGAATCCAGACAGCACATGTAGACAGTTCCCTACAGGAGCTTGGAAGTGAAGGGTAAACATCTGGAAGGTTAGAATTTCCTTGCCCTTTATGCATAGAAAGAGGTTATTTTGGTAACTTTGCCATGATAGTTGCGGAGTAAACAATAGACTAGTCCCCTAGCCAAGGGTGACGCTGCCATGGTGTTTGCTTGGCAGTGGGTGGGGATGGAGGTGGGGCCTGGTCACCAGGGCGGGGCTGGGCTAACTTTGGACTTTAGCCCCCCCCATCACTTCTGCCCCCGCTCCCTCTCTGTCCCAGCCTCCCTCTCCCCCCCCTGCCCAAGCCCCCTCCCTGTCCCAGCCTCCCTGCTGCCCCCTAGCCCCAGCCTCCC
>QEPC01001129.1:258672-270510 GCA_003113815.1 Sphenodon punctatus
GGTCAGACTCACGAGCTATGGGGGAGACAGGGAGGTAGGGATGCAAACCAGGGCAACACAGCACACAGTACACCCCAAGAGGAGGTCAGACTCACAGACTATAGGGGAAACAGGGAGGTAGGGATACAAACCAGGGCAACACAGCACACAGTACACCCCAAGAGGGGGTCAGACTCACGAGCTATAGGGGAAACAGGGAGGTAGGGATGCAAACCAGGGCAACACAGCACACAACTGAAAGGGGAACGCTTCCTATAAAGCAGGGAACCATACACAACTGCACCGCACACCTCAGAGCACCTCTCCTCTGTCACCCAAACGCACCAGAGGAGCATTTGACCTGACACTGTGACTCCTTTGGATTTCTTTACAAACGATTGTAGCTGGTTTTAACTCATGGGAAATGTGTGACAGACAATTGCCATTCCGGGTCGTTCATTTCACTCTGAACCTACCAGCTACGGGTCCAGCTGGAAACCACCTAAGAAGTCCTGAGGCTTTGAATCCTCATCTCCAGGATTCCTAGTTTTCTGCGATAAACAACTGGAAATTCCCTGATTAAAAAAATGAAACCCTGTTTTCTGTCAGTAAATGTAAATGCTAGTTGACTTTCCCTTCCCACAATATAGATAGGTATGAGTTAGAACACAATTCATACTAAATAATTCATTTCCGAGGTCTGTGACACCCCTCCAAATGCAGGTTGCTTCCACTCAGCTCCACTCTGCATCCTCGCTGCCCCGCGCTTGCTGCGTCCTCCTCCCAAACCTGCAAGTTTTTGCCATTTTCTCAAGTGGACAGGAAGGCTGTCTTCCCTGGGCCTCCCTCTGTTTAGATCTACTCTGCCCGTTAGCCAGACGGGGCAGGAATATCTTACAGAATGTGAGAGCAGGGAAGGGCAGTGACTACAGTCAGAGACACAGAGCGTGCTGGATTCTCATCAGAGCTACTGATTTCCCTCAATTCAGCACACTCTCCCCTCCCCCCCCATCTTAGCCTGTCCTAGCTGTACCGAGCCCCCCGGCACAATCTCTGCCCCCCCCCAAACAGACCCCTCCTGCTTGGATTGCAAGTCAGAGAAGCAAATCCTCATGCAGAAGTGAGCAAGAGAAAGGGCAGTTGTTGGGTTCAGTTGCTACTACTGAGCATGCTCAAACCCACTGCTCACGCTCAGGGCTAGCACGGCAGGAGAATGGCAAGGCGGATTCGCGCACGACTTGGGGGCAGGAGGTTGGGAGGGGGGAGGCAGAGGAGAGCTGGGGGGTCCTGGGGCAGGGAGGGGGAGCCAGGGGGCAGGCAGCGTGTGATGGGGGCAAGGAGGGGGGGGGGCTGGGACTGGCAGCTTGAAGCAGGGGGGAGGAGAGACTGAGGCGGCGGCAGCAGAAGGGCCCGGGGGCGCGGGAGCCCAGTGGCGGCAGCAGGAGCAGGTCAGGGGGAGCTGTTTGTCGGGGCTGAGGCTGGGACCGGCTGCGCTGCCCCTGGGGAGCCCGGCAAACAGTGTTTCTCCTCAGCCCCCTCTGGGTTCTGGCAGCCCCCGAGGAGCCGAGCTTGTGGGGGCTGCGAGGGGCGCGACGGGTCTCTCTGCCGGGCCAGAAACCCGGTCTCTGTTCCCCCGAGGGCAGCTCCCGGCTCGAGCTGGGCAGAGCTGCTTTCTCTCAGATCGATCCGTGCGGGAGAGGATTTAGTGCAGCGATAAATAGGTCGGTGTTTTCAATGCTGATCGCTGCCGCCTCAGGGAAGCCAGGCATGAGCCATGAACACAGTGCGGGGCCTTGGACAAGTCACTGTCTCTCAGCCTCAGTTTCTCATCTATAAAATGGGAATAATATTGACCTATCTCACAGGGTTTTTGTGGGGCTAAACTAGATGATTATTGCCTTGGGGATAAGGTATTGGGGTTGGACTTGGGAAAGTTTTTGAGTTAATCTACAGAGAGGGGTTGGGAAATTTGGTGGGTAGCAGCAGGGAGCAGTTCTGTGAGGCTGCTGTCCCTTTAAGAAGGGGGCTGCGTGGGCCAGCCAGAGGGCTGAGCATGCATAGGGGTGTGGCAGAGCCAGCCCCATAGCTTGGGAACAGGCTGGGAGACCCTGAGTCAGAGTGGGCAGGACACTGGCCCTTTAAGGCTGAAGAAGAAGAAGCCTGGCCCCGCCCACTCTGCTGGATATAAGAGGAGGCAAGGCAGAAAGGAGAGCAGTCTCTACTAGGGAGTTGAAGGAACCACATGTCCTTTTGGAAGCCGAGCCATGCTCTCCAGGGTGCTGAAGGCTGGAGAACCATGTGTTGAGTAGAGGTTGTGCCCAGGTGGGAGCCTTGTGCCTGGGGAAGGCTTGACCAGAGCCTGGGGATTTGAGGCCTTGCTGGATGGGCACGGTGGGGTGGGGTGGGGTTTGATGTTAGGTTGCTCCTGAGCTTGTGAGAGATGGACCTGGGCCTGCAGGGTGAAGGTGGACGAGCCGGCAGCCCAGGGATTGTGTGCAACGGACAAATAAAGATTATTGTGATACCCTCTAGACTTAGCCTGTGTGGGTCCTACAGGAGGGTAACCCCCTCCCCTTCCTCAGAGGGGGTTCAGCCGAGGCCAAGGCTGAATAGGCGTGGCAGTGGGGTAGAGCTGAGTCCCTGCGTGGCCCTGGGAAGACCCCCCTGCTACATGGTGGTTTCCAGCTAGTGCACAGGACCTGGAGGTTTTTGGAAGAGGCAGCTCACTCACCCCACCGCAGCCAGACCTTGTGTTTAAATAAAGTTTCATTGCCTTTTTAACCCATCTCTCTGTCCTCTGCTTCCTTTCATCCAAAAGGAGAAAAGATGTTTTAACGTTCTTTCACTTGCACATTGTACTGATGAGTTAAAAAATGAACTTGTCTGGCACGTGTGCATTTGTAAACAAAAATGGCACTGCCAGCTTGGGAGAGGGTGGGACTATGAGGAACCCTGCATTTTAACTTTGTACTGGCTCTCACAAATTCTAAGGCTGGTCCTGTTGCCCAGAGCTACTCCCCACTCCATCCTTGCCCGCTCTGAAAACTGCTGCCTTTGCTGGGCCCTTTGCAAGTAGCCTGAGCCCAAGTAGGAAACTTTCAGAGTAGGTGGGGGCAAAATGTTGGTCCTGGTTCCTTCCCCCCCCTACTCTGAACACTTCCTAGCAGCGCTCAGGCCACTTGGAAAGGATCCCTCTAGACTTAGGGCTCAACTCCCCCTGTGGTAGCTACACTCCTGGGGAAAGTGGCAGCCTGACCTCTTGAATAGACTGTTCCAGGAACCTTCCAAGTCTGTGTGAAATGAGGGGTTCTGGATAAAATTCCTCTTGGGGGCTGGATTGGCTGTGTTCTTTGTCAGATGAACATTTGGACGTTCTCTCTCCATACTGAAGCTCTCAAATGGGGTCGGAGTCTCCAAACTCTGGCAATTTTCTAACCTGTTGTTTAAGGCCCCAGTTCCTTCTGCAGGTTGTTCAGGAGCCATTGAGCTGATGCATGAAGAAAATCAAGGGGATGTAAGCTATTGCGGGGTGGGGTGGGGTGGGGTGTTTGCTCTGAGCTTGCCTGGAGAAACCAGTTTGACTCTTTCAAGCTGGAGAATTGAATCCGTTGTCGCCATTGATGCCTTGCACGTCACTCTCTCCCTCCTGGCTTGGTGAGAGCTTTGCTGGGAACTAAGCCCTCCCTCCCCCACCCCTTTCTCTCCTCAGGAAGAACCAGGGTGTGCATCTCAGCATGTCTGTGCTACTCTCTTGAGATGTGGGGCTGTATTTCCACTTTGCAGTGGGGTCAAGTCCGATGTTGGGAACCGTAGCCCGGAGCGGAAAGCGCTGCTGGGGGGAGCAAATCCTGAGTGAGGCTTCTTGTTCCAGATGGCGGTGACCTTTGAGGATGTGGCCGTGTATTTCACCAGGGAGCAGAGCAAAGAGCCCTTTACAGCGACGTCATGCAGGAGAATTACGAGAACGTGGCCTCGCTGGGTAAGGAGCCTTCTGGTACCTATGGGAGTGTTGTAAACATAGAGAGGGGCAAGTGAGCGCTCTTATTGGAACAACTGCAGTTGGAGAAATTATGCAACTGTGGGACCACACAGAGCCCTTCCTCAGGCAGGTAACAAGTTAGAACTATAGAGTATGCAAGAGCAGTGCAACCTTGTTAGAACATGGTCCTTGGGAGCCAGGCATCATACTGCGTTATAACAAAACTGTGTTGCTGTGTAAGTGCTGCCCCCTGCTGGTCGGGAGGTGGTGGGAGCAGTAAGAATTGCCTGGGCTTGTTCCCCTCTGTCCAGCCTGGGGGCGGTACATGGGGTGCAGCTCTTATTCCTGCTATGACCCCCACTGCCCCAGCTCTGCCTTGACTCCCCGGCAGGCTAGCTGCTCTTACTCCCTTCCCCGGCCCTAGAGCCTTGGCTGCCCAGGAGCAATTAGCTGCAGCTTTTATTCTTTCATCGCCTCCCACTGCCCGGGCTCTGCCTTCAGTTACTGCCCTTCCTCCCTCTGCCCCCATTCAAGCCCTTTATCTCAGGGAGCAGCCCCCTCCCCTGGCTGTCTGGGTCTCCTGGGCAGGCAGAAGAAGGGAGAGCAGTGAGCACGCTGGGGCGGGAAAGCAGAGGGAGGGACGGACTCTGCCCCAAGTCTGTGGATGAACACTCAGCAAGCCCTGATCTCATAAGAACATATGTACTACTATATTGGGTTAGACCACTACTACTAGCCGGTGGCTAAGTGTGCTCTGCTTAGACTGGTAGGAGGGAACCAAGGTTCTAGTCTCACCTTAGCCAGAAACTCACTCTGAGATCTTGTGCCAGTCACAGTATTCTCAGCCTAACCTACCTCACAGGGTTGTTGTGAGGATTAAAAGTTGTGTTAATTAGTTAGATGTGAAGTGCTCGGAGTGCCATGGCAGGGAAAGACAGACAGACACACATACCCATTTTACAGACGGGGAACTGAGGCTGAGAGGCTGCGACTAGTCCAAGGCCACCCAGCGAGTTCATGGCTAGAGCGGGATTTGAACCCCGGCTTTTCAGACCAATGGTCCATGTTTCCGACAGTGGCCAATCTCAGTCGCTTGGAAAAAGTCCCCAGCAGGTCACAATGGGGTGATTCATTCCCTATTGTCCACTCCCATCTTCTGACAGTAAGAGGTTACAGCCCCCAACCCTACCCCGCTAATGGCTGCTGAATCTGCTGCCCGTTCGTTTCATGGAGTCTCCCCTAGTCCTAGTGCTATTTGAGATGGTAAAGAACCGTCCCCTATCTACGTGTTCCACACAGCTCATGATTTTATAAACTACTTTCATATCCCCTCTGATGTTATTATTATTATTATTAACAAACATTTATATAGCGCCAGCAGTGTACCTGGCACTTTACAAAGTAATAAAATAGACACAGTCCCTGCCCCTNAGAAGCATGTGATGGTGTGGCCTCCCTGCCCCTTTTTTCTCTGGAGGTTGTCTGGCTTGGGGGTGCCCACTGGCTTCTTGTGTAGTGGGGTGAGGGGGATCTCTTGGGGGGGGGGTAGAGTTGTTGGAACACTTTCTGGACCAAATTGGGGTCATGTTTGGGCATGACGAAATATTTACTTTATTACATTTTTATCCTTTTCTTCTCTGGAGACTCAGGACGGCTTCCAACATCAGAATGATATCCAAAATATCAAATACATTAAAATCCCTTAAAGCCTCAGCATGCCACCCACCAACCCCCCTCTACTCAATCCCGCTGAACCCTATTTGTGCCTGGCCACACAAAAAGGTCTTATATCTCCTCCAGAAGACGAAAAGCCTCGGGTTTAGGTGGACTGCCAAGGAGAGGAGTTCCATAATTGTGGGATGCCTCTCCCCGCCTGCCTTCGTTGTAGGAACTTCACGGGCAGATGGCACTCACAAGAGGGCACCCTCCGAGGCCGAGACACTATCTATGGGAAGAGGCGGGTCTTTCAGATACCTAGGGCCCAAGCCATTTAGGGATTTGTAGGTTAAAACCAGCACCTTTAAAACGTGCCCAGAAAGCTATCCGCAACAAGTGCGGACGCTGGAGCCCTGATGTAATGTGCTCCCGGTGACCTGTCCCCAACAGGAGACAGGCCGCTGCGTTATGCACCAACTGTAGCTACTGAACAGTCTTCCAGGGCAGCCCCATGTAGAGGGGCTCAAGGTTAGAAAGGCATGGATGACCGTGGCCAGATTTGAACTTCTCATCAGATGAAGCTGGTAAAAAGCACTCCTGGCCCCCACCGCAACCCGGCAATCCAGGTGCGGCAGCGGATCCAACAGCACCCGAAGGCTGAGAACCTGAGTGACCAAGGGAGGTCGGACCCCACCAATGACAGAGGTTACCTCCTCCCTCAGGTCACAAGGCCGGCCAACCATCATCACCTCGGCCTTGTCTGGATTCACCTTCACTTGACTTGTCCGCATCCAGCCCCCAGCGGCAGCCGGGCTGCCTGCTGGGAATCCCAGTTGATTAATGGGGGCCCGTGGCAGAGTCTTGTATTATTGTCTTTCAAGCCTAGTGCTCTTTGCACTGTTGTTTTTCATATAATCAATTTGTCTTTTGCAAATATAGTGACTGTAGTTTTATAGTTCCAAGTTATAATTAGCCAAGTATTGTTCATTGCAATTTACTGTGTATTATTATTTATTTAGCAACAGCACTGTACCTGGCACTATACAGGCTATAGTAACAGAGGAGGACCCTACCCAAGGGGCTTACAATCTGAGAGACGAGGGGGATATAAGGAAAGGGCGGACATCAGGAAAGACAGGAGTACATTCACGAGGCTGAGAAGTTGCAGGCTCATGTGCTTTGCTTAGTTACAGGGAATTAGGTTCTGACAGAGGGAGGAGGATGCAGTATCACTCGTGAGAAGCTAAGGGAGAGATGGGCTTTAAGGAGGGATTTGAAAGTTGGGAGGAAGGGAGCAGAGTGAATGTATCCAGGGAGGCAGTTCCAGGCACAGGGGGCAGCGAAAGAGAAGGGGCAAAGACGTTTAGAGGAACAAGGGGTTCACAAGCAGGTGAGGGCGGGGGCAGAGGAGGAGCAAAGCTCCCAGGCAGGAGCTTGGCGGGATACAAGAGCAGAGAGATATGGGGGAGCAAGGCCATGAAGAGCCTTGAAGGTGAAGAGCAGGAGTTTGTGCTGAATGCATTCCCGTAGGGGGAGCCAGGGCAGGGCGGAGAGGAGGGGCTGTATATGGTTAAAGCGATGGGCAAGGGGGATGATTTTGGCTGCGGAGCATTGAATGGAGATAAGGGGGGTAAGATCAGAGCAAAGGCCAGTAAGGAGGAAGCTCCAGTAATCGTGGTGAGAGATCGATGACTAGAGCATGGACTAGGGTTTTTGCAGCAGCAACAGTGAGACAAGGCCGGATTTTAGCAACATTGTACAGAACAAAGTGACAGGATTTAGCAACAGCCTGGATCGGAGTCGTAAGGGAGAGGGAGGAGTCGACGATGAATTCCAGGCTATGGGCCTGAGGGACCGGCTGGATGGTGACTCCCTCAACAGAAACTGAGAGCGAAGGAGGAGGGGAAAGATGAAGAGTTCGGTGTTGGCCATAATAAGCTTGAGTTGGCGACGAGACATCCAGGCAGAGATGTCAGCACTACGAGTCTGGATGGAGGAGGAGGCGCACGCGGGAGAGGAGAGATCGAGTTGTGTGTCATCAGCACCGTGGTGATACTGGAAGCCGTGGGTTTCAATGAGTTTACCCAGAGAAAGAGCATAAAGGGAGAAGTGAAAGGGGCCCAAGACAGAGCCTTGGGGAACCCCTACAGAAAGGGGAAGCGACTTAGAGGCGGTACCAGCAAGAGAAACATTGTTCTCGACTGCTTCTCTTCCTATCCCTTGAACCGCTCCTTCAGTGTCCCGGAAACCAAGGGAGCGCAGCGAATCTGGTAGGAGGCCATGATCGACGGCGGCAGAAAGATCAAGGAGGACAAGAACAGAGGCCCTTAAGACTTAGCTAAGAGAAGGTCATTGGTTATTTTGGCAAGGGCAGTCTCAGTCGAGTGGAGCGGGAGCCCGATTGGAGGGGGTCAAGGGAGGTATTAATAAAGCAGTTTTTAAAATAGAAAGTATGAACGCCTTATACTAGGACTAACTAGTTTTCCTGGGGTGGGAAAAGCTATCTTTGCCCCCAGCACAGTTGAAACCAAGTTTTTACCTGGTATAAGACACCCCCAGTAAATACTAGGCCAGTGCTGCTTCTGACCAGCTAAAGAGGCGACCCCTTTCAGATTTAAGTTTCCTTTTTCAAACCAGCACAGTATTAGGCTCCTGTCTGCTGTGGTGGGTATTTTGTCTCTATTTTGGATTCATTTACACACGTGCTTTATCAACTCTTTATATATATATATATTAATCAAACAGTAAATATAGTAGTTTAAACAAACAATGTAACTATAGTCCTATAAAGATGGACTGGGCATGTTTCCGGAGGCCACGTTCATTAGCAGTAGTGCCGTACTGGGCCAGACTGATGGCCCATCAAGCCCAGCACCTGTCTCCGACTGTGTCCACTGTCAGTCACTTGGAAGAAGTCCCCAAAAAGTGGACGAGTCACTTTCTGCGTTGGTCGTGTAGTGTGGACGGAGGTCTTCCTCGTGATCTTCAGTGCCCACTGGTGTCAACTAAGGACAAGGACAGCAACAACAACAACAACAACAGGGGCAACACCACACTCCCTGAATACAAGATTAATATTATTAGATTTTGATTTCCTAAAAAAACGTAGTTAACTGGTTTGGAGAAATTTTTTTTATCAAACTCTTTATTAACTCTCTCAGAATTATTAACTGGTAGTTCTTAAAAGAACCCTTTGCTTTTAAAAGAATATTGGAGCATAATTTAGATGTTTTCCAGAACGCTTTCACGGATGTCTTTAAAAAATTTATTCTGTCCTGCTGCCGATAAATAGACTCCATCTTTGTTGTAAAGCGAAGGAGAATCTCTGGAAAACCCCTTATGCCAAATTGCATTCATGCCTCGATCTCGTAGAAAAACCTGGATTAATTTGTTTACGTTTCTCAGCGATTTCCTAAGCCCGCGAAGATTGGTTGTGTGTCTATTAAATGTGGTTTCAATCAAATCAGAGACCAATATCTTGCAGTTTGGAAAGGATTCCATGATATAGGACACACAAGCTTTCATTTCATGGAACAAAGCAACCCCTGTCAGTACACCCAAATCATTCCCACCACAGTGGATCACAATTCCAGAAGGATGTGGAAATCCACTCTCTTTAATCTCTTCCAGTTTCGGCACTACGTTCTCCCATTTCATTCCTCCTTTTCCGAACCAGTAGATGTTATAAGCTTTGTTTTCAGAGGAAAAGCGAAGCCCCTCTTCTCTGAAAAACTTCTCCAATCGTTTAATATAGCCATCTCCAATAATCCAGACAACTTTCTCCATACTTTGATTGTGCAAATTGCAATCCACTTCGTTCTACTTAACAGAAGGAAGTAGACCGGTGTCCTACAGCTCCAAGGTGCTGTTGAGAAATAGCAGATGCGGGAGTTATTATTATTCAAAGGCCAGTTTGTGAAACGCAATTCCCTCCCCCCCCAGTATGCCCTGTCCACGCAGTATCCCTATTCCCCCCCCTAGATGTGTATAAGAGACAGGCCTTGCTTCATGTATAGGGGTTAATGGGTCCAGCAGGGGCCAGGGGGGCAGCAAAATTAACACATTACAATCTGCAACTTTGCTGCCCCCCTGGCCCCTGCTGGACCCATTAACCCCTATACATGAAGCAAGGCAGCAGGATGGCACAACCCTTCCCTCCACAAGAAAACCCCATATATATTTATCAAAGTTTGGCCCCCCCGGCTGGGCCCATTGTGCTCCACACAATGCAAGGCAGCTGGGTGGCACTGGGGTGCCCCGTAGAGAGAGCACATGGTCCTACCACTCCCTGCCTAGCGCAGCCCCTGCGGCCAGGCAGATGAAAAAGAGAGCGAGACAGAAGAGAAGCCAGCGCAAAAAAACCCCACCACTAAATAAAATGTGATCAGCAAGTTTGCCCCTCCTACCCCAAGGCATGTCCCATCAGGATTACAGGTGCAAGGCTTGCAAGCTCTGGGGTGAGTGGGTTGGGGTGCCCCACCAAAGTCCAAAACATAGGATTATCAATCAAGTTTCAACAAGCTTTTTGGCCCATGGCTGCCAGTCAGCCCAGCAGGCATCTCTCTCTCACACACACACAAGAAACCAGACATGCCCCCTGCCAAAGCCTCTACTGTGTCCACCTATGCAAGGCAAGGCCCCTCCCCACGCACCATAAGTTAACTAGAAAGAAAGTATCCCCCCCTCCCCTGTAGCCGGCTGGTCACATCTTGGCCAAGTTCTTGATCCCACAGCCAAAGCAGCGTAGGCTAGCAAAGAGCAGCCTAGCAAGAGAGACAATCTCCAGACAAACCCAAAACGGGCAACTGCAAAGAGCCAGCCGTCCCCACAGCAAGGCCCAGCAGCAGTGCACGCACGTTAAATAACCAGCAGGCATAACAAACACCCACAAGAAACCAGACTTTCAGCCCCCCACCAAAAGCAGCCTCCCTTGTGCCCACCTAGGCAAGGCAAGCCCCCTCCCCGCACAGCATAAATCACCCAGAAAGAATCAAAGTATCTTAGACCCCTTGTCTCTCCCTCTGTTCCCCTTCCTATGTCTCTCCCCCAGCTCCTGTCTCTCAGATTGTAAGCCCTCGGGGCAGGGACCGTCTCTATTTTATTACTTTGTAAAGTACCAGGTACACTGCTGGCGCTATATAAATGCTTGCTAATAATCATCATCATCATCATCTTCCCCTGTAGCCCAGCTCAGTGGCCCCAGCTTGGCAAAGGTGAACCCACAGCCAAAGTGATCCCGCTCTCCCAGTCCCAGCCTCCCGCTCCTTATCCCCTCTCTCCCCCCATCCCATTCACACGCTGCAGCCCCAGGACGTCCCGGTAGCGCGCGCGCCCCCCACCGTGGAACGAACCCGTTTCTCGGCCCATTTCCCTACCTTGTTAGCACTGAGCATGCGCAGTTGGTTTGCCTAGCCTCCGTAGCAGTAATTGAAGCCAACTGCCAGGCGCTGAGTCACTGGCAGAGTGGGCGGGGCTAAAGAGGCACAAGCCTCCCTATTGGTCACTCTGTGATGATGTCACTCCGGTGCTGCCCTCTCTCTGATTCGGATCTGTTTCTGCTGTTTCCGGGTCAGTTGAGTCCTAGCTGCCTTCCGGGTGGGTTCTGCGCCTGCGCCGGGTCTCTGCCGCTGGGCCTACTCGGTGCCGCGCTGTCCTGCTTTGAGACTGTCCCCCGGGCGGGGCGGAGCTGGAGGCTCCTCGGGGCCGAGAGGAGGAAGCGCCCCCGGAACAGTTTCCCCTGTAAATAGAGATACTGGAGGGAACCCCTCTCCCAGCTGGGGGGGAAAGGAATTTGGTGTCAGTTTCTCTGTCCGCCCCGAGCCTGGGGGGGGGTTGTTGAGCTGCTGCCTCCAGCCGGGGGAACGGGGTGAGAAGCAGCTGCTCCGACCCCCCCCCCCCCCCCCCCCCCCCCCCCCCCCCCCCCCCCCCCCCCCTCCCCTGCCCCTGCCCCCAAACTCACAGTGTTGGGCATCAACAGTGGCAGCAGCTTCTCCAGCCGACTGTCCTGCCGCGCCACCCTGGTGGGGGGGGTGCAGGTCCCACATGTCGGGCCTGGAAGTGGCCAGAAGGCGCTGGCAGGAGAGCCGGCTGGAGAAGCTACTCCCTCCCCCACCCCTGCTGCCCTCTTGCCTCATCCCATCAGTCAGGCTTGGATTGGGTGTGTGTGTGTGTGTGTGTGTGTGTGTGTGTAACTCCTCTTCTCTCTCTCCCCCCCCCCCCCCCCC
>QEPC01001129.1:291238-364453 GCA_003113815.1 Sphenodon punctatus
CATTTGCTGTATATGTAATGGGGGAAGGGCCAGGTGGGTGGGGGGGGGGGGGCTATGCTTTGCATGTAGGAGTACCATTGTGCTGCTTTCCTCACTTGTTAGATTAAAATCTGTAACTCACTCCCTCCTAGACTTCAAATCCCTCCTAAAAACCTATTTCTGTTAGGCTTTCCCTAGCTTCTCAAATGTCTCCCTGTCCCTCCCTATCTTCCCCTTTGTCTCCCCTGCCTTATCCATCCTTGACTGTAAGCCCCTTGGGGCAGGGACCTCCCTCTGACCATGACGGTTCAGTACCAGGCACGTTGCTGGCGGTATATAAAGATAATAAAATAGACCAAATATGGGAGTTGTAAGCACAGATGGCACAACCTTACTTAGGGGGGTCTCTGACCCATGTTTTTTGACTCTGTTCTACCCCTCCCCTTGGGGGGGTTTCTAGCCCCTGTGTTTTAGGTAAAGGGGCATGTCCACATGGGACAGAAACGAGGGACATGACGTCACCGAGCTCTAATGGCACTTGTAGCTGATCTACACAACGGTCCTCTAGGAGGAGATGGAGACAAAGTAGTTCAAATGATCTCTCATTGGAGCAGCTTGTGTTGGGGAGAAGGTGCAAGCTTTCGGGCGCCCTAGAGCCCTTCCTCAGGCATGTAGCCAGCCAAAAATACACAAGCTGAGCAACTGCAGGACAGGGAGCTGGGAGGAGGCCCGGCAGTGACTTGGGTGGGAGCCCTGCGGAGCCGGAAAGCTTGTGTACTCTCCCCGACAGAACTTGAAAAGAAATGAAAGGGGGTTCAGCTGCTTCTCTGCACCCTGGTGAAGCAGGTCCCTTTCAATTTCCAGGATCGAGTGGAAATTTTGACCTTTTATTCAATGATAGCAACACAATTTAACATACCAATTGTAGATGAAGTACTTGCACCCTTAACATATGATTCCTCACCTACCCTGACTGCTTCAAATACATACAAAGCATATATTCTTATGTGATCAGAGGTCCATGGTCTGGTTCCAGAAGGAGGGCAGGAAGGGGGCCCAAAAACTTTGAGAGAGAGCGCCTCGCTGTGGAGCAAGTTGCAGGACTTCCCAGGGAGAAGTCCCAAAGGGGCCAAATCACCGATTCCGTCGGCGCCCTGATAAGGGCTAGCGATCGAGTACCGTGAAAGGCAACTTCTCTGTCTAAAGCTAGCCTTTTTATCCAGTGACTGCCTTATAATTATCCAGAGTGCGGGGTTGTCAGTGCTAAACCTGTGGAGTACTCCCATTGGTTGCTCAGACCTGGGGTACCTTCTGTTTAGTCATTGGCTTGGGGGTTTGCCCTGACCGATAGGGTCCTACCCCTCCTCCTTCCGGAGGGAGGGCCTGAGTCCCTGGCCCTGAGCACCCCACACACCCCTTGGAGGCACCTTATAGTCTGACCAAGCCATCTTGTTAACAGAACCAAACGGTACCAGAAATCAGCCTCTGACCTTCCCAATGTCCCTGTGAGTTATAAACTATCCAGTTTTGCTTGGAAAGACAAGGTCTCTGCTTTCTCTCAGGCATCTAATAGACAGGAATATTGCCTCCTTCACACCAGTTCACATTTACTTCCTTCTGACCATTTGACTGTTTACTCCTAGCACATTTTGTTTCTTATCTAAATCAATAAATCAATGCACCTACTAACTAATGTCTTAATTAACTTATAACATTCTACACATTCTTAAAATAAAACCAACTAATGTCTTACTTAATTTAACATTCTACATAATCTTAAATGAGCACAATGGCTTACACAAAAGTTTCATTCAGTTACAATATCATGATTATAAGTCCAGTGTACTTTTGGTGACATTTCAGCAAAGAATGAGTTACAATAACGTTCAATGTCTGTCCTGGCATAGTTGTGTCAAAAGAAGCACTTTTGCTTTGGTTACATTATAGCAAAGGAATTGTTAGGCCTATGCCAATTCACAACAAACTTGGCCCAATAAAAGATCATCTGAACTACTTGGCCTCCATCTCTTACATTTGGGACCAAGGCAGCAACCACCCTGTCTCTCTAGATTTTCCTCTGCCGTAGCAGACTGAGCCAAGCCCTTGCAAAGACTGTTGGTGACTTAGCCCTGCTCTTGATCTCTGCAAGCCTTGACTCCTGCCAGCCAGCACTTTCCTTCCCTTATGTTTCCCCTGAATGTCTGCCAGGGATGTTCTCCCCAGTCCTGTGGGGCAGAGAATGGCGGCTTCGCTTTATAGTGTCTCCTCCCCCTATTACCGTGTCTTTCCTTCTCCCTCTCTTCCTCCTCTCGGCTGCTGGGCTGAACAGCAGGAAAGTGGCAGAGGGGGGCCCTGAAGTCACTGCTCCCCCTCCCCCCAGGGGCATAGCTGTAATAGGGGCAGTCGCACAGGGGCCCACATGCCTGGAGAGTGCAGCTGGAGACTGGAGGGGATTGCCCCAGCAGCAGGGGCCTGTTCCCACCGAGCCAGGCCCTTGCTGCCGCAGCTCTGTGTTCCCCCTCAGTGGAGCCAGAGCAGCCTGGAGTTGGAACCCACAGGAGGAAGGTTGGGGGGAGGGGCACAATCAACAAAAGGAGACCCGATTTAGAGGAAAGGGGAAGAGAAAATCCTGAGGGGAATCTCCAGTCTGACACCCCCCCCCCCCCAGGGCCAGCCTTAGTTAAGGGGAGGCTGGGAAGGGGATGTGGGGCGCAGCTCCTGTGGGTGGGAGCCAGGGCCAAAGCCTCCTGGGCAGAGAGGACAGGGCTAGGGCCTCGGCGTTAGCAGGTAAAAAGCCTCCAGGAAATCAGACATTTGAGCAGGGAAGTGACTCGCTCCTCCTCGCATTGATGGGGTTTCCTCTGGAGACAGCAGCGGCATTTGCAGGCAGAAAGGGATTACTGCAGGCTCTGGGGTGAGGCGGGGAGCCTGCGATCTTGTTGCATGGTGTGGGGCACAGTCTGGACCCATGCTGACTGCTGTGGGGCACCCAAAATAATGGGGTGTCTGGGGGGTGGTGTCTGGGCTCAATTGAGCCCCTTTGTGCTACTGTAGCTATACCATTGCCCGTGCGGTGCAACGTGAGCAGTGTTTCACCCATCGTGGCTCCCAAGACAACCCCCACCCCCGGCGCGCCCAGTTGGAGCGGTCCCTGCTGTTGCCTAATCGATTCCGCGGTGGCACGCTATCTTCTCCGGCCAAGCCCTCCTCGCGCTCCATGGAGGTGGATGGAGTCAAGGCACAGCAGGGAGATCCTGCCGACGTGCAGCTCTGCTCTGGCCGATGCATCACTGAGACTCAAGTGAGCACGTGCGAGAGGGCAATCGTTTTACTGTCCTGTTTATTCCTCTCTCGCAGATGCTCACTTGTGGTTTTGGGGCGTGCGCGAGAGAGGATTCCATAGGAACCCTCTAGCAACAACCCCCTCCCCCCCTTTTGGGGCACTACAGCCATTGCCCTGGCCAATCGTTGGTCAGAAAAACCGCGGGGACCCAGCTGGGCGCAACTGCGCAGCGTGTGAGCGACGACGGAGGGAGGGGGAGTCAGCCAGGCCCAGACACACGATGACAAAGCAAGCGCAGCCGCCCCGTCTGCCTGCAGCCGCCCCGTCTGCCTGCAGCCGCCTCCAGCCTGGGACACAGGAGGCTATTTGAAAGCAAGCTCCTCTTGGGGCTGGCACGGCTGCTTGCGTCTTTGCCTTTTTCTGGGGGCTGGAGCAAGCTCCATGCTGCTGGTAAATGAACCAGGCAGCTGAGGTAAAGGAAGGGCTACTTATTTGACTAATTTTCAATCCTTTTTTTTTTTTTTTTTAAATTAACTGTGGATCAGGATTCATTAACAAATTTTATATTTTGCATAGTTTACTGGTTTGGGAGAAATTTATTTATTTCATTATTCAGTGAAAATTAAAAAATCAGTTATTTATTTTATTTTATAATAGCATTTATATGCTGCCCCCCTCCTGCTACAAGCATCTCGGGGCGGCTAACAACATCTATAACAACATTCATTAAACATTTCATTAATAACATTTCAGGATTTAACCCCCCCTCCCCCAAACAGTAAAACCCCACCCTAACTCAACCCACCCATCCCCATCTCCCTTGGCAAAGGCCCGGTGGGGCAGCCAGGTCTTATACTTTTTGTGGAAAGAGGGGAGGTCAGGCGGACCTCCAACGTGAAGGAGTTCCACAGCCGCGGTGCAGCCACCGAAAAGCCCCTCCTCACGGTCGTCAGCTGGGGGACCTCAAGGAGGGGTGCCCCTGGCCAACCGCAGAAATGAAAATCAAATCAAATCAAATTTATTTACGTAGCCGTAAGCCACAGTAATACACATCCATACCATTTAAAAGGAAGAAAAAGAAGAAAAATTCATTCAAAATATCCTTACAATCACTTAAACCATACACAACTAAGCAGCACATGATTTCTCGTAATGTATATACCCTATTTCCTACACCATTCAAAATTAAAAACCATCAGCTAACAAATATAAAATATCTAATAAAACTAACTAACCAAAATCGCTATTTAACAGCTCAATTTATATTTATTTATCATAAGCCTTCTTGATTTATTAATAATCTCCCCTTTTACTTTTTGTAATTATCCTCTATAGTTCATGATATCTTCTCCTTAATCCTTCCAATTCATTGTGTGCCATGAGAATTCTCCTCAACCTCCTCCAGAGACTTAACCTCCATGAATTCTTTTCCTTATAGCAAAAGCCTGGATTAAAAAATGTATGGTAGCTAGCATAAATTTTGGGTCATTCAGTGCATCCCATAATCGGTTAAGGGTCGTCCTTCCTGGATATTTATCTATAAGCGGGGGAAAATAACTCATCCGGATTGCGTTATACATCTGACAAGAGAAAAAGATATGTTGGACGGTCTCCATTTCTAATGCATCAGAAGGGCATAGTCGGTCTTCAAATCCTATCCCTTGTATACGTCCCTGAAAAACTTTAGCTGCTAAGGCACTGAATCGAGAACACATCATCAAATACTTCCCATGTGCTGATATCTTCCTTCAGGGAAAATGCAACCTCCCCTGCACTGGGTACATAGCCGATAGAATCCCTTAAATGCTGCGTCTGCCTCACTACCGCTATATCCATCTGTCTATAGACATCCCGAAGTCTCATCAGCACCATATTTTTCACAAACCCCATGGGCTGTGTGGAAAGGTTTTCCACTGCTATTCCTAAATGCAATTATCGACTTGTCCCAAGAATCCTTATATGCATCCCTAACATAAAAAGGCAATAATCCCAATTGAGTACCATAATTGATCTTAATCCACAATTTAATGGCTGCTTCTCATCCCAAAATGAAATGAATGAACTGATTATTGTTTGCTTAATAAATCTAGGCTGATGGATTGTTGCATGAATTTGGGAGAAAACGAACTGAGTTTTCAAATGAAATAATGCACCTGCAGCCGGTGCATTCATTGTGTGATTTGATTTTAATTCTCTCCGTGCAATAGGTTTGCTGCTTAATCTTGGCTTAACGGCTTGCACAGCGCCGTTTCTGCCTTTCTGAAGAACGCAAACTTAGACCATGCTTTCGTAATCATCATCCCAGACCCATTCCCAGTTTAGGAACAGGCAAATTAACTAGCAGATAGACACGGTTCCCACTCCTTTCCTTCATTTTACAGATAAATACTGCTGCCGCCGCCATGCATTTTAAATAATCTCTGTATTGAGTGAGAGATTTTTAAAACTCTATTTGTTTAAACCCCCAATAATGCTGAACACTCTGTATTGCATTTGCTTTTGTAGATTAACCATGAATTGATTCTTATTGAAACTTCTTCCTTTATTATACCATGCTTTGAGCCTGTGATGAAATTCATAAAGCCATTATTCAGCTGGCTCTGAACAGCTGAATGCTTTGCTAGCAGGGAATTGGTTAAGGGTTAATTTACAGAGCAGTTAAGGCTGCTTTTAGAGGCCACAACACTTTGTTGTGTTGGTGCTTCTGCTGTCGTCCACGAGTGATAATTGTGGAGTCTGAAAGTTTTGTGTTGTGTTAATTACTGCAAAGATACTTCTAGGCAAATCATGGTTTTACCTTTTTTAGGGTGAAATTTCTTCTTACTTTTTTATGCTGAAATCTTCAAGCCAAAAAAGACAAGCCCTGTTTGCCCCCATGCATTAGTCTGGACTCACTTGGCTGAGGCTCTGTTGTTTGCTAAAACGGCTAGCCTTGTGTGCATGTTCTATTCCTTGTGTGTATGTTCTGCTCCACTCATCATGCAAGTGTGCAATTTTAGTGTTGGCCCTGCTCCTGCGGCTCTCAGGACCCACCAGCCGTCACTGTCTGCATGTGCTGCTTTGGTGTAACCCTGAGATCTCAACTCCATAGCTTTGGTACAGGCCCTTCCCCTGCTGCCCTCACTATGCATTCTTTGTCTAGCCAGCCTGGGCGACAGTCTCAGAGCCTGTGGGGACCTGCCCTCACATCTCTGGGAAAGTCTCAGTCACAGAAGCGCTTGTGGGGCACCGTGTGGTATCAGTTTGAGCGGCTGGGCAGCAGGGAGGAAGGAATGCAGCAGCAGTGGGGTTCAGTGCTGTCCGTTCTCCTGGGGCTGGAGGAGATGCTGTGTCTGACGGCCGGGTGCAAGGGGCTCTGGTTCTGTTGCCACTGCTGCCAGCTCAGAGTGGCTCTTCCGGCCCCACTCACCCCCCTTCCAGGCGGAAGGGAGGGAAGAGAGGTAGAACTACCTGGTCCAGGGTGGTGGAGGGGCCTGGAGCCAGTCGGCCAGGAAGAGGCACCCCCCACACACTTGGACTTGCCTATCAGCTGAGTAGGAGCCATTGTTCCCCCCCCCCCCACCCCGGGATCCCCAGGGCTATAGACAATCACCCTGACCCAGCAGCCTGGGGGCGGCTTTTGGTTCCTCCCTTCGAGGACCAAAGCAATGCAGCAGACTCAGCCCCAGCTCCCAGGAGCTAGAGCCAAGCTTACTGCACTGCCCAGGTGGGGTTGGTTACTCGTTGACCGGCTCTGCTGGCTCCTACCAGCATCAAAACAGGCCCCAAGAAGCTTCTCGCTGCAATGTGTGCAAAACAGCCAGTCTCCTCCCCCCCCCCCCCCCCCCGCAAGCTCCCGCTTGCTCTGATGCTCCGAGCCAGCTTGTCCACTTCTCCTGGCTGGGGTCTAGAGGCTGGGCAGAGCTGGCTGGGAAGCCTCGGGGAGTTGGGAAGTCTTGGGGAGTTGGAAGCCCCCGTCCCTAAATCCTCTCTGCAGGGAAAGTCTTTCCCCAACTGCTGCAAGAAGCCAGAGTCTTGCAGCTGGGGAGGGGCAGCCTCTCCAAGTGCCTACACATCCCCCCACTGCTCAGCTCCTCAGCCAAGCCAGCAGGGCTGGGCAGCCATGGGCTGTTGCCCTGTTGGGAGCCCCCTCAGCACCGCTGTCCCCTGCCCAATCAGCCCCTGGACCCGACTACATGCCCCCCTCTGCTCTGAGTGACAGCCCGACCAGAATAGCAGCTGCCCTTACCCAGACTCCTCACCCCCCTTCAAACTCTCACACTGGCTGTTTACAGCCATGTCTATTTCAAGCCGGCCTGCTGCTTGTCTCTGCATAGGAAACAGCCACAGCGCTGCTGGCTGGAGCAGGGGAAAAAGGTACCCCGCTCACTTCCAGCATTAACTGTGCATGCACTGAACAATTAAGAAATCAAATGTTCCAACTTTAATAACTCATTTTCTACTTGACTGATCACTGCCCCTCTATCACAGGATGCTGCTAGACTTCCCTGGCTATTTCCATACCCATTTTCCAGACATAACTCACTAAAATAAGAAAGAGATCAGCCCACAAAAAAAATCGTCTGACTCTGGGCGAAATGACATGAAGCAATTAACTTAAAATCGTTCATAACTTTTGATTGGCTTGCTGGATCCACTTCAAATTTTTCATGCACCACCCTACCCCTTAAACCAACACACAGTACAATTTTGAGACTGCTACCTCAAGCCGTTTCCCTTGTAAGGGGTTTCAAATTTTCACCCTCTAACGTATAAGAGTCTCCTACCGTTAGATATTCACCTCTTGCCAGGGGAGCGAATCATGCAGAGGCCAATTTCACGACAAGGTGATCAAAACAGTAGCTCATGCCGCTATCACGGTCTTTTGAAACATACAATGGCTTTGAAGCGAGGGCTGAACGTGGCTAGATTCTC
Source organism: Sphenodon punctatus (assembly GCA_003113815.1). Taxonomy (NCBI): domain Eukaryota; kingdom Metazoa; phylum Chordata; class Lepidosauria; order Sphenodontia; family Sphenodontidae; genus Sphenodon; species Sphenodon punctatus. Next base: position 299,415 of record QEPC01001129.1, read on the forward strand.
TGAGAAGGTAGCAGGAGCCTGAATGAATAAGGACAAATGCGAATTGATACCTGAAGGAAGGAGCCAGGCAAGAGAAAATTACACTCCAGCAGCAATTGAGAAAGATCGGACAGATCAGCAGCTAGAACAGGGATGGGGAACCTTCTCCTCCTCCTCCTCAGAGGCCGGGGTTCGGTCAGGGCCCCCCGGAGCAGGAGCGGGCTGTTGTAGGGAGCAGGGGCAGAGACGGGGCGGGAGGGCTGGGTCCGGCTGCGCCCCGGCTGGGGGAGAGAGAGACACGGTGCGTTTGATTGAGGGGAACCAGGGACAGGGGGGTAGAAGCTCCATTTCTGGGGAGAGCGGGGGCTGCGCGGGGTCTCTGGGAATCGCAGCATCCAGTTGCCCGGGCGCTGAAAGCAGGAGCCGGCGGGGACCGGACACAGACCCCCAGATCGGGGAGAGGCCGCTTCTCCCGGCGGCTTCGTTGAGTCTCGGCACAAAACTCCCCCTCCTTGGGGGGGGGGGGGAGAGAAGCATCCTGGGCCGCCGCCCGGTCTGCAGCAGCGACTCCTCCCCCCTCCCAACCTGAGCTCCCCTTCCCCCCTCCCAACCTGAGCTCCCCTTCCCGGGCCGTTCCCTGTCAGCCGAGGGGGGGCGGGGGATGGTTCTAGGCTCCTTCCCGACTCGGGCCGTTGCCTCCTCCCCGGAAACCGAGCTGCCTCAGCCAATCGTCGCCCGTGTGACGTCATGCGCCTCACTCTCACTGGCGGAGTTGAGTCACGTGACGGGGCGGGCGGGTTTCCGGTGAGGGAGGACGGAGCGGGGGATTGGAGAAGAAGAGTCTGTCGGGCCGGTGAGGAGCGAGCGCGAGACCGGGGCTGCCCGGGCCCAACTGCGGGGAACTGACCGGGGCCGAGGCTGGGACAGGGAGGGACCGGGGGGGAGGCCGGGACAGGGAGGGGTTGGGGGGCTGAGGGGGAGGCTGGGACTGGGGGGGCCGAGGGGAGGGGCTGGGGGGTCCGAGGGGAGGGGGAGGCCGGGACAGGGAGGGGCTGGGGGGGCTCTCAGGCCCCTTTGTCTCGGAGTCACTTTTACAGTGAATGGGGGGAGGGGGGGTTATTGGGGCTTTGATGGGGTCGAGGGTCAATATTAGTTCCCGCGTCTTGTGTTTAATGTTGATGTTGATCGAGAGAGAAAATCCTTGTCGCTCTGGGAGCCCCCCCCCCCCCTTCTTAGGGGCCGATACAACTGTCTCCCCTCCCCGGGGACCGAGCCGACTTGCCCGGGATCGGTTCCATGTCGCGCGGACTGAGGGGGATTCAAATGGGAAAGATAAACTAACTAGTCCACAAGAACAAAAAAGGAAGGGAAGAAGAAATTATACAATTTATTGGAATAAGACAATGAATAAACTGGCCCCCATGGGCCTATACACATGCACTATATATATATATATATATATAAACAGAACACATAAAACACAACTATATATGTGTGTACAACCCAGACGTGTTTCGGGGCACAGCCTCTTTCTCAATGGGTTAATAAAATGTACCACGGCAAGAATTGCCCAAATGGAATGCCACCTGAAAATTATCAAAATTATATGCATAAATATCCATTTAGAATGAGATGGAAGGCATAAACAATATAGCAACTATAAATCAACAGGCCAATGTAGATGCTGGCCCTATTCTCATGGTTTCTATTTCTGTATATCCTATATATAGCCAAAATGAAAACATAGTGACTCACCTCTGTATGGAATTATACCAAAAATGAATGCATAATAGCCCAGCTTTCCTCCTGATTCTCATGATGCAATGTCACGCCACAGAATTTGGAGAGGCTTTTGTCGCAAAGGAAATTTCTATTCATCTTGCCTTACCAGAGGCTTCCCAAAAATTGTTTACATTGTAATCCTCTTCGTATTATTGACAGTGCCACATGTATGGCGTCCCTCTGTCTATTTGGCCATCTTCCAACTGGACCCTAGCGTGCTGAACTAGCCCATGAGTGCTATGACCTATATAGAACAATTACAACCCAATTTGAGGTTCCCTCCTCCTTACTTTTCCTATTACTCCTCATACCTGTATGGAATTCCACTGCATATCTATATATAAAATCATAAATCACAGCATTCACTGCATATCTATATATAACATCATAAATTGCAGCATTCAATGCACATCTCTTGAGAGCTTACAAACCCTGGTGTTCCTCCATGGGCTTTATAAAGATCCAACTTCCTCATGTTCTCTTATTCACAGTCCTAATCCATGAGGTCTGAATGTTCAGAGAGTGCAAACAGCTGACATGGCTTAATGGGGCTCTTCAGCCAATCTCTCCCACATTTTCATGGAGGACATCCCATTCTCAGTGAATGCAAATGTTCGTCACCTGGCGCAGGGTTAAATGGAAACTACAACCACTCTCCTCAGGTCCCAATTGTGGGACCTGAGGGGAGTTGTGCATAACATGGAATGTCTATATACTCATGGGCTAGTTCAGCACGCTAGGGTCCAGTTGGAAGATGGCCAAATAGACAGAGGGAAGCCATACATGTGGCACTGTTAATAATATCAAGAGGATTACAATGTACAAACAATTTTGGGAAGCCTCTGGTAAGGCAAGATGAATAGAAATTTCCTTTGGGACAAAAGCCCCTCCAAATTCTGTGGCGTGACATTTGCATCATGAGAATCAGGAGGAAAGCTGGGCTATCATTCATTAATATTTTGGATAATTCCATACAGAGGGACTTGGTGAGCCACTATGTTTTCATTTTGCCTATATATAGGATATACAGAAATAGAAACTATGAGAATAGGGCCAGCATTTACATTGGGCCTGTTGATTTATAGTTGCTATATTGTTTATGCCTTCCATCTCATTGTAAATGGATATTTATGCATATAAATTTTGATAATTTTCAGGTGGCATTCCATTTGGGCAATTCTTGCCGTGGTACATTTTATTAACCCATTGAGGAAGGGGCTGTGCCCCGAAACGCTTCTGGGTTGTACACACATATATAGTTGTGTTTAATGTGTTCAACTTTTGTTCTTTTATTTATTTATTTATTTATTTATTATATATATAGTGCATGTGTATAGGCCCATGGGGGCCAGTTTATTCATTGTCTTATTCCAATAAATAGTATAATTTCTTCTTCCTTTCCTTCTTTTTTGTTCTTGTGTACTGGAGGTTTCTCCAGGTGGGGAAGTTTCGCGTGCTGTGGTTGGGGGTTTCTTTTGATAAAGATAAACTAACTCCCCACAATTTCACCCAGGGCTCAGACTTTCCTGGATCTACACCAGCAGCAGCAGAGACTGAGGCGGCGGCAGCAGAAGGGCCCGGGAGCCCAGTGGCGGCAGCAGGAGAAGGTCAGAGCGGGGTGGGGCGGGGGGAGCTGTTTGTCGGGGCTGAGGCTGGGACCGGCTGCGCTGCCCCTGGGGAGCCCGGCAAACAGCGTTTCTCCTCAGCCCCCGCTGGGCTCTGGCAGCCCCCGAGGAGCCGAGCTTGTGGGGGCTGCGAGTGGCGCGACGGGTCTCTCTGCCGGGCCAGAAACCCGGTCTCCGTTCCCCCGAGGGCAGCTCCCGGCTCGGGCTGGGCAGAGCTGCTTTCTCTCCGCGGCTGATCGATCCGGGCGGGAGAGGATTTAGTGCAGCGATAAATGGGTCTAGGGCAGCCCTTCCTTCTGAGCTGACTCTGAGCGGACAGGAAACTCCCAATCCATGGGGGGGGGTTCTGCATAGACCGAGTAGAGATGAAACCCCGTGTTCTGGGTGAGTGAATAGGAACTCTGGCTAAGAGAGATCTCAGGCCTGGCTCAGCTGGGGGGCCCCTGGCTCAGTGGCCAGAGAACAAGTGTGAAAGCAAACACACGGCGCTGCTTGGATTTGTGTTTCCTGGAAACCCAGGGGGAGATGATGAGTGAGTCCAGGTAACAGCTTCCCTGCCAGCCTAAACGGAGCCAGGGATGAGCCATTGTTATAAGCTCAGCCCCACGACCAGTTACAACTGCTTCTGCCTTGAGTAGCTGAAGCTTCCTCTACTTCAAAGCTCACACTTTGTGCAGGTGCTAGACTCATGCCCGGGGAGGGTGGGGGGTGGTGGATGGGTCACACCCCAAACTAGATTCTCTAATCTTGCCTTGCCCGCAAGTCTCCCAGTGTTGGATCATGAGCGCACCATGATCCAAATCTGGTAAATAAACTGTTTTACTTTGGCATCCCACCTTGTCCCATGGTCTCTTTGTCTGTTCACAATAGGGAGGCTGGCTGTTGGGTCCCCATTCGGCCTGTAGCCCAACATAATGCCTGTTGGGGGCTGGACCTGCTGTGTTCTTTGTCGGATGAACATTTGGAAATTGTCTTTCCACATTGATGAAACCCAAATGGGGCTTGGGAGCCCCACTGGGCAGTTTTTCTAACCTGTAGTTTAAGGCCCCAGTTCTTTCTGCAGGTTGTTCAGGAGCCATCGAGCAGACGCACAAAGAAAATCAAGGGGGTGTGAACTACTACAGAGGGGAAAGGGTTGCTCTGAGCTTGCCTGGAGAAACTAGTTTGGCTCTTTCAGGCTGGAGAACTGAATCCATTGTCTCTTTAGATAGTTTGCACGTCACTCGCTACCTCCTCGCTTATTTGGGGTTTGCCCTCCATCTCCCCATCTTTTTCTTCCCAGGAAGGACCAGGGTGTGCGTCTCGGCATGTCTGTGTGTTGCTGTCTGAGGTTGCAGGGCTGTATTTCTGCTTTGCAGTGGGGTCCAAGTATAATTTTGGGAACCGTGACTGCGAGCAGAAAGCACTGCTGGGGGAATTAAGGAGCTGATGCTACCGTACTGGATCTGTTGAAGTATTCCGCTTCTAAACCTTCTCCTTTGTTCAGACCGTCTGGCCATAATTCTGTTGTTCACCATAAATAGTACGATAAGGAATGTAGTTAAGCCAAACATATTCATTAATCTAAGGAAGTCTTTAGTCTCAAAAGGAGCTCTACAGCCTCAAGAAACTTCTATTAATGCCAGAAGGAGTTTTAAAAAGTTACTTAAAGATAAGAAGCGACAGTTCTCAAATCATTTGTGGACAGAGCTGGAGGTAGGTGTTAATTCCAAGGCCACCTCTAAATTCTGGAAACTGGTTTCCCTGGTGCTAAACGTCCAGCCATCAAATGCAATCTCTCCCAATGGGTTATTGTTGTTGTTACCAAAGCTTTCAGTTAAGTCTCTGCTGATCTTGAGCCACTTAGTCTTTGTGAATCCCATGGTTTATTGGAGGATACTCGCCCTTTCTCTCCATTGGTTTTGGAGCAAGAAGTGTTGCAGTAGATTAGATTGCAAAACAGTAACTCTGATTTTTCAACTATGCCTTTAATTGGTGAGTCCCCCTCCTGGCTAAACTTTTATTTTTATTAATGTTACTAAATGGCTTCCCCCCCCCCAGTTGGAACGTTAGTATTGTCGTCTTGTGGGTGATTGCCCCAGCTGAGGGTTCCCTGGTGGGGCCTGGACTGGAGAGGGATTGTCTGCCACTCATCTTGTTCCCCTCCCCCTGCTGCAGGTATATTTCCATGGACTGTGGCCCTTAGTAGGTGCCCACGGGTTGGCACCCAAAGGGTGACAACTAAGGTGTTGCCCTTGAGAGCCCTTGGAGACCATATTAGACCATGCTGTGCCTGGATTGCTGGGTTATAGATTCAAAGTACATGTATTGTTTTTGTATGGGGTTGTATGTATAGTTTTTATTTATTTTGTTTGTATTTGTGGTGGTGGTGGATGTGTGTTATGTGGTAATGTATTTTTTAGGCTTCCCATCCTCTCCTGGGATGGCTATAGCAGGTTAAAAGCGAATTTGTGTGGTGGTTGGGGATATAATTGATTTTAGATTTCCCCCCCCCCCATTGTATGGCAAGCCGTATTGTTGTGAATCTCGGTACTCAGTTTTGATTTATTATTTGACCTATTTTTGTACAGCCCTTCTTGAATCTTGTATAGATTAGTGCGGGGGCCTTTTGTTTTCATTAACTTGCTGTATTCCCTGGGGATAAGAAGCAGGCTCTTGGCATTTTCTGTCTAATCCATTATTGTAATGATGGTTCTTACTAGGAGAGCCTGCAGGCAATTGGAAAAGTGGGTTAAACCTCGGAAAAAGGAAACATCTCAGCGTCAAATTACAGATCTGTTACCCTTAAAAATGACAAGGCGGCAGAATTTACAAAATGGTATTATACAAAAATCTGATAAGGTAGAGTTAGCTAATAAAGCTGTAGAACTTCCAAGCTCCCCGGGCTTCGAATCTCTGACAGCCTGGGAGATGGGGGCAAGCATGCCAGGCCCTATGGCTTTACCTGTTGTGCCTCAGGATAAGGTAGTAGCTCCTCATTTAGTACCTAGGGCTTTGCCCCAGGGTGTGCTGCATCCAGTAAACCCAGTAGGGCCCTCTCTCTGTTCATCATCGGTCAGTGAACTTCTGGGGGAATTATTTATTCTGAACAGCCATTTTACAACTGCACTTGCTAAAGATATTGCTGCTATCAGAGAGCTAGTGTTTAAAGCTTTGGATCTTCTAGTACTCTTGGCTGATCAGTTGTTGCCTAAGGTAGTACCTTTGATGTTGATACGGCACAGGAGCATACATCTACTATATTTCCATCCGGACGTGATGAAGCTAGCGGTGCCAGGAAAACAAAGCACCAGGGGAAATTAACTACAAAGAAAAGTAAAAACATTAAGACAGGAAGATTGGGTCTAAGGAAAGGTGGCTCATCTAATAGAAATGCCTATTTTAAGAGATTATTTCACTTTTTGGCACCCAAAGTATCAGTAAAGAGAAGTAACCTTCTTAGGAAAGCTAAGTCCAATCAAAATAGCCTAGGCCTCAAGCAACAGGCAATTCCTACTAGCCTCAGATCAAAGGTGCCTCAATTAAAAGCAGATGTAATTTCTGACAGTAGGTCAACTTTACATGGTATGGCAAATCTTGATATTCAAGATCCGTAGGTACATGTCTTGGACATGAGTCCTGGGCCAGAATTGGGGACCTTGCTAAAGGCCCCTGGCGTTCATGTTGGTTAATTCCCCTCTGGGTGGCTGGAAGCTGCAGCTTGAGAAAAGCCAGTTGGCCTTTGTTAATTTTCCCAAACCTAAAGGTTTGTTAACTCAACCAGAGCAGATCTAGCACTTTTTGGACCTTATGTACAAGCCGTTGCCGGACTTGCTCTCTCCTAAGGATGTATGCCGTATTGAATATTTGTTTTTCAATTATGTCACGGCTAGAGCCATTGTTCTATTTGAATCTGAACAGCTGGCTCAATCTGTGTATAGACTTCGATCACTTCTTGAGTCTCTGGGCATTCAGGTGGTGAGATGTTTTAAAAACACAGTCCCTATTAGGTTGCTCAGGAGGCATGGGGCTGTAGATAAGGGTCAAGCCTGCTCACCTAGCCAATCGAGGAGACAGGATTTACCCGTAGTAACTTTAATTAACCTAGAGGCGGACGTAGATAGGTCTGTTAAAAAGGAGAAACTCATTTCTAGTACATTGTGTGAGCTGTATTGAAGGGACACTGGCGAAGGCAATATTTTGCCACAAGATATAAATTCTTTAGTCTTAAGATCTGAGGAGGAGCGGCCAATTGCAGTGAGCATGAATATGGAACTTGGATCCTGGTCCCATGGGGAGGAGAAGGACCAAGCGATTGGCTTGGCCCCCTTGGACGGTTCACTTCCTTTTGATAAGGAGGAACTTTCTCTACTCTCTGGTTTTGGAACTATGTCTCTTGAGGTACAGAACTTATATTATTGAGATACTGCAGTTAATTCTTGATCATCTACTTGCTTCTAAGGTAATGGAAAAGGCAGTCGTGTTAGAACCCATAGTGCAGGTAAAATGCCCACATTCATCTGGGACTAAAGGGTTTATCTCAGTGGAAGAGTCTAAGGCACCTTCTCCATTGCATTGTTTACTTTATTCCTTGACAACCACAGAAGAATGGCTGGAGACTAGATTCTTGGCCCAGAAAGAACTAGGCCCTGATGCTAGGATGGATGAGATCATAGGTAAAGAAGTCATAATACCCATGGCCTCTAATGTTGTAGTTTTGAAGCCCCCGATGGAGTTGCAACATCTCGGATCTACCAAAGTTAGCCGAAGGAAAGGACTAAGGCATTTGGCTCAGACTTCTCTCTCTGAACCAGCATCAGAAACTGGAACAGAAACCATAACCATAGACTTTTCTGTAGGTTCTACTGTAGAGCCTCATCCCAAGTTTGTGGTGGCTCCAGAGTTGGAATCAACCAATTATATGAAGCTGAGTTGTGAAGCTCAGCTTGGGTCGTTTTTGTCTTCCGAGAGGAATAAATTATAGAAGGGATTGGAAGAGATTATTACAACTGGGGAACCACAAGCAAATCGACAATCCGAGAGGGAGAATGGTGAGTGCCTCAGTTTCCTGCCCTGCAGTGTGGCTGGTTTGTTTTCTAAATTGGCTAACATGGAATTTTTGAATTTTATCTCCCTTCATGATATTATTTTGCTTCAGGAAACTTGGATGATGGCTTCTCCGCTTTTGAGTGGTTTTTGGTCTCCGTTTACTGAAGCAAAGCCCAGTGAGGGGGAAGAGATAGAAACTTGGGAGGCTTGGTTAACTTTGTGTCTCATGAGTTAAGACTGAGCATTTTTGACATCTCTGATTCTCCCTCGCTTGTTTGTTCTACAGTTACCATTGAGGTTTTGGTTCTCATCATTCTTAATGTTTATATTCCTCCCAAATCTTCTAAGCAATACCAGGAATCCATGTGGTAAGAGTTAGTGGATTTTTTGAGTCCTTTGAATATCATTTTTCCATCGGCTTTTCTTATAGTGGTAGGGAATTTTAACACCCGTCTGGGCTAGGATGATGAAGCTCTATTTCCTTACGGGAATTTTTGGATAGATGAGGAAGGAGTAGACTTACCCCCTAGGTCCTTAAGGGACTTTGACCTGAACAAGGCGGGTATTACACTTAGCAAATTGTTTCATCAGGCCAATTTGAGTCTTTTAAACAGTAGATCTTTGTCGGACAATAGGGGAGAGTTTACTTTCATTGCCCAAAAAGGAGCTAGTGTAATCGATTTTGTGCTGGTGAGCCTGGGGCGACTTCCACTTATTTCTGACTTTAGAATATCGAGTCAACCAGACAGTGATCATCAATCCCTGAGGCTTTTACTGAATATGTCAAGCTTCTGTTTTTTTGAGAATTCATGAAGTTCATCTAACTAATCAGCCTGAATTAGATATGGCAATCAAGAGGGTGCGTTGGTCCCCGGTGCTCAAAACTAAAGTTGAATCCTTATTCAAGTCTACGCTAGGAGTGGAACTTAGAGATAGCCTGTTAGCTGCAAAAGATGAGAAGGTAACGCTACAGTGTTATGGGAGGCTTATGGGTTTGATCCGTCCTCTACTAGTGAAAGTCTCAAACGATAAGGGTAGAGGGGGTAAGGCTATTATGGAATCCTGGTATGATAATGAATGCTATGCTAAACGTAGAGAGCTCCGGAGGGTATTCCGGGGGAGAACCAGTATTGATGGAAGAGGCTTGTCCCCTTTTTTGTAACTAAGAGGGAATATAGGAACTTGCTCAGGAGGAAGAAGAGAGCTTACCTCATTCTTATTTGGAATGAGCTTGTAGAGGCGGCTAACGGTAATGATTTTTGGTCAATGGTTAATCGTGTTCGGTTAGGGGGTTATGTGATCCCCAATTGCCAGGTTGCTAAGTCAGATTGAGAGAATTATTTTTCGGAGTTGTATCGTAAACCAGTGGCTGATGTTTCAGTCCTTTCATTAAGGACGGCAGATCTGCCTGATTGGCCTTCAGTCACTAAGGAAAAGATTATTGATTTGGTTAAATCTCTTAAAGCAGGTAAGGCTCCTGGTTACAATTGTGTTCCTCCTGATCTATTGAAAGAACTGGCCAATTGGTGGGCTCCTGTGCTTGCAATTTTGTTTTCTTTTTTTGATAAAATTGGTATTTTCCCAGAAGACTGGGCACTGGCCATAAGTATTCCAATTTATAAAAAAGGTCAGAGAACATCCCTTGGTAATTATAGGCCCATTAACCTACTTAGTTTAATTGGCAAACTTTATGCAAAACATTTGCTAATAAAGTTGGAGGATTGGATTTTGGAAAAGGATATCTTGTGCGTGAAACAGGCTGGTTTTCAACCTGCACGATCTACCTTAGATCAAGTCTTTATTTTGACCCAAGTCATTGAAATGGTCCAAGCAAAGGGACAGTGCTTGTATGTCGCGTTTGTTGATTTAAAATCTGCTTTTGACCTGATCCCAAGGGAATGGTTGTGGGTTAAGTTATGGGACATGGGTATTGACCCACGTCTCCTTTTCCTGATTCGGGCGTTATATCAAAATACATCTCTTAAGGTAAGACTTGGCCAGTTAGGCCATCTCTCGGACTTGATTAGAACACACGTGGGTGTCAGGCAAGGATGTGTCTTGGCCCCTACTTTGTTTAATTTATATTTTAATGGTGTCATCCAGTGGCTTATTCATGCTTGTTTCCATGGGCCTAAATTCGGGAATAGAATTTTAACAACCCTACTATATGCTGATGACCTGGTATTGTTATCAACCACTCAAGTAGGTCTCAGAAGGCTGATGGACTCTTTTGACCAGTACTGTAGGGAGAACCAGTATTTACTTTGGTTTTCTCATAATCGACAGTTATGGTATTCTCTAAGAGTCTGTCTAGATATACCTAGTTTATGGGTGGACATGAGATTGACCAAGTAAAATTATTTAATTATTTGGGTATCCTCTTTTCTGATAATTCCAGTTGGTCTGCCTAGAAAGAATGTGCAATGGAGAAGGCCACAAGAAGTTCTAGGGTGACAGTTCATTTTTGTAAAGCTGATGGGGGCTCCCTGGTCTTACCTGCTTTGAAAGTGTTTAAAGCTAAAAGTGTCTCTCAGCTGCTGTGCGGTGCCCTGGTGTGGGCGATCCGGTATTTTGCAATGCTCGAGAAAATACAATCTCAATTTATTTGATCCGTTTTTTCTATTCCCTCCTGTGTGGCCAATGTAATATTGAGGAGGGAAGCCGGGCTGATTCCTATCTCTGCTAGAGGTTGGATGCTGTCCTTTTCTTTTTGGTTTAAGATTAAATTTAATATGGTATCCCCATTGGTTCCCCTTATTTTGCAGGCTAACGTAAGGAGTGGTTGGTAGATGGGTTTCTCATTGAATTATTTTCAGAATTTAGGGTTTAAAGCTGCTAGGAAATTGATAAAGCAGAGACTATTAGACATTACTCTTCAGGAAGAAAACTCCACTTTATCCTCCAGTGCCTCAGTGGTGTTTTATAAAACTCTTAAAAATGAGGCCTTTTATCCACCTCTTTATTTTGAGGTTTTAACTTCCCCATTCATTTGGAAAACCTACTTAAGGGCAAGACTTGATTGTCTTCGTGTAAGGGTTCTTGAGGGATGCTTCCAGGGTTTCCCGTACGAGGATCGCGTGTGTTCTTGTGATCTGAATGCAATTGAAACAGTCTCCCATTTTTTATTACACTGCTCTTATAGCGATCTTAGAGCCAAATATTTAGTTGGTGTATTGAACCAGTTTCCTGGTAGGGGCTCAGTGTTCTGTGTGAACCTTTTGCTAAACAATAATTCAGCTCCAGTCAGTAAGCTGGTGGCATTTTCCCTCTACAATCCACTTAGAGGAGGAAATTGATGAGTGGTAAATAGGGATTCGCTCTTTCGGGGTCTTCAGTCCTTGTGATTTTTTCCCTAATTTTAACTGTTTGCTTTTGTGATTTGTTTGTTTATTTTGTATTTGTAGTTTTACCTTGGTGGTTTTTATACTTTGTATTTCATTAGTGTTTGCAATTTCGTATTGTGATGGCATTATTTGCTATACAATTAATTTAATAAATACAAATATTGTCGTCTTGTGAGTTGTCGGGTTGGTATCACCCTGGTGTCGGGTACGGACTCGGTAGGAAAGAGGAAAAGCAGCGCACAGGCAGGCACTCGGAGACTGAGACCAGACTGTTCAGGAAGCAATATGGACTTCTTTATTTTACCTCCGCAGAGGCGCACGGAGCAAGCACACAGCTTCCATCAGGTGAGCTGGCGTGCAGGGGCAGTCCGAAGACCCAGGTTATATCACGTTTTCGCTCACATATTCTTCCATCTTACACTGACATGTCTCCATCCTAACTGGATCCTTTCATCATATGTACTTAGTTGTTATAGTTACCATGGAAACAACACAAGGCCTCCCCTGTTCTCAGTTTGAGTACATTGAGGTTTTTTCTGTTTGTGCCTTCTGACCTCTATAGCTCGTGCCGTACTTGTCTGTTCCTTATGTTAGCATGCAGATACCTTGCATTTATTGTCGCTTTACTTTGAGGCCCAGCTCTCTTGAGTTTCTTCCAGAGAGCCCCGTGCCATCTCTAGCAGTCGTCTAAAGATTACGTGGATTCAGTATTTTCTACCTTCTACTCATCATTGGTGCGATGTCACCAATACGCTGATGATACTCAGCTGTATCTCTCCTTTTCAGCTGACCCAGACCCTGCTGTCTCATTGCTATCCCAGTGTTTGGAGGCCGTGGCGGAGTGGATGTGGCAGAGCAGACTGAAGCTCAACCCCGATAAGATGGAGGTGATGGTGGTGGTGAGGGCGAGGGAGGTGCCGGCCCCACTAATGGGGGGGTTCACCCTCCGATAGCTCAGCAGGGAGTCTGGGGGTGGTGTTGGACTCAGATCTCCGCCTGGATCGGCAGGTGGAGGTGGTGGCAAAGGCCACCTTCTGCCAGTTGTATCTAGTGCGGAGACTGCGTCCGTACATCTCCGGGCCGGCCCTGGCCTCCCTCATCCATGCCTGTGTCACCTCGAGGCTGGACTACTGTAACGCGCTCTACATGGGGCTGCCCTTGTTCCTGGTCCGGAGGCTGCAGCTAGTGCAGAATGTGGCAGCCCGCCTCCTGATGGAGGAGGGAGCATATATCACCTATGCTCCGGACTCTGCATTGGCTGCCAATAGTGTGCCGAGCCAGGTTCACGGTATTGATCTATAAGGCCCTTCACGATCTGGGCCCCTCGTACCTCAGGGACCGGCTCGCCCTCCGCGTCCCAAAGCGGCTCCTTCGGTCCACCGGGGGTGCCTTCTTGGAGGTCCCCCGTGTTAAAATGGGGGGCCACAATGGAGAGGGCATTCTCGGTAGCCGGACCGCGTCTTTGGAACTCCCTCCCGGAGGATGCTCACCTGGCCCCGAGCCTTTTGACGTTCTGGCGGGCTTGTAAAACCTGGCTGTTAGCCCAGGCCTTTGGGTGGGAGGGGGGGGTTTAGGGTTTTTATCTCTCCCCTTACCTTTTGACTTTTATTTGTTTCCCCCGACCCTGTTTTGGTTTTTAAATTGTTGGATTGTAAAATGTTTTTATTTTTTTTAATGTTTTATTAAATTGTACGTCGCCCCGGGATGCCATTGGCATGGAGGGCGACTAATAAATGTAAAAAATAAAAATAAAATAAATAAATAATAATACTGTGCTCCTGCTTCTCTGTTTATAACTCTACCCGGGCTAAAGTAAGATACAATACCTGTTCTAAGACTTTTCCTATCCCTACAGATGTCTGACAAGGTTGCCTGCTTGCGCCTCTGCTATTCAATGTATATATTATATTATTATTATTATTATTATTAATTATTATTTTATTATAGGGCCGTGGCTCTATAGTTAAGGCGGTTGCAAACTTCCATTTATTGTTTTCAATGGGCGACAGTAGCGCAAACACTTCCAGGTTTTTGACCACAACTTGTTGACGTGGTTTGCGGAGTTTCTCCACTGTCTATGTTGCATATAACCCTTGCAAAAATCCAGGAATACTGCGTAGGAGGAGCTGGTACTTCCAACTTTAAGATTAGGTAAATTGAAAACACTTTATGACACTTAACAAGCACCACTGAATGTGACTATGAAAAGGTTATGACCGGCACATGCGCGGTTTGAACAATTAATCAAACATGGTGAGGGGGTCCCTCCTGCGGCCTTTTTTTTTTTTTACGAATGACAGGACTGGATTTTGAGCCCTTCCATTCATAAGAGAAAATGCTGCAGGACCCGACTGATGATGTTTTTACCCCCCACTCCCTGTGCGGAGATGAGAGTAAGATTCCCAGCCGGGAGATTCCGTGCCGGGAGTTTCGCTGGGGCAGGTAACGGTGAGCAAGCCCCCTTATACTCTGCTTTGCTTTCAGCTGTTTGACTCTGCAGTTCTGAGAGGATGATACGCTACGGTTCCTTGCTCTCTGTGGCGATGCCCTTGTGACTCCGGAAAAACTGAGGATTTGTTGCACGTTTTATTCTGTTGCTTTCTCTACCCTGAGCTGAGGACAGTGGTGGATTTTGCCTGTGTTCATTGACTTATTCTCAAGAATTATTCTCAAGTGTTCAAGAATTATTCTCCCCTGTCCATTAATTGGAAATTCTATTAGATTCCACTATCTTAATTATTAAATCAGTAGCCACGTTTGCATTTTTAATTGTTTGTCATCAGCGCATGCTGCTGTGTAATACTGATTGTATTTATACCTATTTTATTTTTGTTTTTATTGTATTGTTTTATAAGTAGCTAATGGCTGAACTAAACTAACTGCTAGTGGAAGCAAATCCTGACCGAGGCTTCTTGTTCCAGATGGCGGTGACCTTTGAGGATGTGGCCGTGTATTTCACCAGGGAGTAGGGGGCCCTGCTGGACCCAGAGCAAAGAGCCCTTTACAGCAACGTCATGCAGGAGAATTACGAGAACGTGGCCTTGCTGGGTAAGGATCCTTCTTCACTCCATCCCCCTTCTCCCTCGTAAGCATAGAGGGGGGATGGTTGCCTTGTTGGTCCCAAACATGGAAGATGGAGGCAAAGTAGTTCAAGTGATCCTCTTTATTGGATTAACTATTGTTGGGAAGATTATGCAACTTTGGGGCCAAGCAGGGCCCTTGTTCAGGCAGGTAACAAGGCAGAACTATAGACAGGGACTCGTATAGTGTTCCGGGCACAATTCAAGGTGCTGGTTTTGACTTTTAAAGCCCTAAATGGTCTGGGCCCCACGGGAACCTGGCTGGACAATGAATCGGGGCCAGTTCTGGCTGACCTTGTTCGAGTTGGGTATTCCGTGCAGCACCAGCCGCAGCCCGGGAGGGGTGGGGGCCGTGTAGCTATGGTTTTAAAAGAGGGGTGGTCTGCGGGGAGGTTTCCAGTGCGACCCATGATTGGTATTGAGTCTCTCCATATTGTGTTTGATTTGGCAGGGGACAGTTTGGGTGTGTTACTGGTATACCACGCACCCACCAGTCCGGTAGTCTCCCTGCAGGCTCTGACAGAGGCTGTGTCGGAGGTGGTGTTGCGGTCCCCAAGGACAATAGTCCTGGGGGACCTCGACATCCACGTCGATGCAGTCTCGGGGGGCCGAGCTTGAGTTCATGGCTGCCATGGCAACCATGGACCTGTCCCAGAGAGTCAACAGCCCAACATATATTGGAGGACATACCTTTAGACCTCATGTTTTCCACTGGCCTTGAGGCGAGTGGTCCGTTAATGGGGGAGATATCAGCTGTGCCCTTGTCATGGACGAACCATTACCTCCTGCAGACCTCCCTTCTAGCACACGTCTGCCCCCGGAAGGGTGCGGAACCTATTAGGATGGTCCGCCCCTGGAGGCTGTTGGACTCAGTGTGGTTTCTAGACGCTCTGGGGCAATTACCCTCTGACCTTGATGACTGCCACATTGATGACCTTGTCAAGCTGTGGAACACCTTGCTGACGGAGGCCATTGATCAGACAGCTCCCAGGCATCCGTTGCCCAGGCGGAGGCTCCTCAGACCTCCTTGGTTCTCCGAGGAACTGCGGATGCTGAAGCAGGAGGGGCAGCGGTTGGAGCGACGGTGGCGTCGTTCTCTGGCTGAAGCCAACAGATAGCGGCATAGAGCTAGTTTACGAGCCTATGCCGTGGCTACACGGGCAGCAAAGAGGGAATTCTTTGCTAACCCTCATAGCATCCGCAAAATCCCATCTGGCGGAGCTGTTCTGGGTTGTACGGGGCCTGGTCAGTCCGGCCTCCCTCAACCCTAGAGTTGAGTCATCATCTGTCCGCTGTGACCTTTTTGCGGATTAGTTTGCGGAGAAAATCGCTCATATTCACCAAGACCTTAATGCTGTACTTAATACAGTGGAGGTGGTAGAGGTGGTAGAAACCCTGCCTTGTCCGATTTTGTGGGATCAGTTTCAGTCTGTGACACCCGCTGATGTGGTTGGGGTGCTGGGGACTGTTCGAGCCACCTCTTGTGAACTAGATCCGTACCCGTCCTGGCTGATTAAGACCTGCTGGGAGACAATGGGGCCGTTGCTGGCGGGGGTGGTCAATGCCTTCCTGCGGGAGGGCAGATTGTCAACCTGCCTCAAGGAGGCAGTGGTACGGCCTCTGCTCAAGAAACCATCGCTTGACTTTGACTCCCCTGCCAGCTATCAGCCTGTCTCTAACTTTTTCAGGGAAGGTTATTGAACGTGTAGTGGCTCAACAGCTCCAAGGGCACTTTGACCGCACCAGTTATCTGGATCCCTCGCAGTCTGGCTTTCATCTGGGGCATGGCACTGAGACAGCGTCGGTGGCTTTGGTCGATGACCTGTACCGTGAAAAGGATAAGGGTCGGTCGACCCTTTTGGTCCTATTAGATCTGTTGGCTGCATTTGATACCGTTGACTACGAGATGTTGGTGACGCGCCTGCGGGACAGTTCAGGGGTGGGTGGGATCATTTCTTGAATGGTTCCGCTCATTCCTGGCCAGGAGAACTCAGCGGGTGGTACTCGGTGATTATTTTTCATCACACTGAGACCTCTCGTATGGGGTCCCTGTACCTCTTATTTTCAACCAGCCCAGGCCTGGCTGTCTCGGTGCTTACCCGGTGTTTGGCGGCTGTGGGGGAGTGGATGAGGACTAATCAACTGCAACTAAATCCTGACAAGATTGAGGTGATGCTAGTGGGTAAGTCGTGGAGATGGCGACTTCCTCGGTTGAGGGAGTCTGCCCTCCACTGACTTCCCAAGTGCGGAACCTGGAGGTGCTCCTCGATGCGCAGCTCCGCCTGGATCTCCAGGTGGAGGCTGTGGCGAGGAGTGCCTTCCGCCAGTTACATCTGGTGCGGTGGCTTCGGCCGCTGGTTTCGGTTCCGGACCTGGCCACGATCATCCATGCTTTTATCACCTCTCAGTTAGACTACTGTAACGCGCTCTACGTGGGGCTACCTATGGTGACGGCTCGGAAGCTGCAGCTGGTGCAGAATGCGGCGGCCCGGCTCCTGGTGGGGCTGGGTCGCCGGGAGCACATTACACCAGTGCTCCGATCTCTGCACTGGCTACCGATAGTCTTCCGGGCCTGATTCAAAGTGTTGGTTCTGACCTATAAGCCCTACACGGCCTGGGCCCTGCCTATCTGCGAGACTGCCTCACACCCCGGGTTCTGGATCGGCCCCTGCGGTCGTCTGGGGGCGCCGTGTTGCAGGTCCCTCGGGTTTCCCAGAGGGCCACGCAGGACAGGGCGTTCTCGGTGGCCGCACCGCGCCATTGGAACTCCCTCCCGGTGGGGGCCCGTCTGGATCCAGACCTCCCGAGTTTCTGTAGGAACTGTAAGACCTGGCTGTTCCGCCAGGCGTTTAGCGAGGGAGAAGGGTGAGGGTGGGGGGTGTTATGGGGTTCTGCTGTCTCCTCATTTTTATTGTGGGTTTTATGTTTTTATATATTTTATTGTATCTTATTGATGAATTTTGTTAGCCGCCCCGGGCTGCCTATGGCAGGAAGGGCGGGGTAAAAATGTTTTAAATAAAATAAATAAATAAATACGAGACCCTGCTTCTCCTTCCATGCCCCATTACATCCTCTACAATCGGCTGGGAGCGCCTCCTGTGGGTACTGTCTGTTAGCTTTGTTTGTACTATGAGGGCCGCAAGGAGGCGTTCTCAGTTGCTGCTCTGATACTATGGAACTCCCTTCCCCCAGAGGCTTGTTTGANGGAACTCCCTTCCCCCAGAGGCTCGTTTGAGCCCGAGTGTGTTTGCAAAGGCATTTGGTGGGTGGGGATAGGGGATGGGGTGTGTTCAGGGTCGGGTTGGGAGGGGAAGTTGGGAATGGGAAGGTGGTGTTGGGTGGGTTTTGTTTTTGTATTTTAACGTTTTATTCTTTGTATATTTTGTGAGCTGCCTTGAGCTTCTTTGAGGGAAGGGCAGGAGAGAAATCCAAATCAATCAATAAAATGTTCCCTGCGTTTTCCTCATTGGGGCCAATAGGGAAATCCCAGTGAATCCGGGTGCCTGACTCCAGACAGAGGAAATGCAGCACAGGGATATATGAGAGGAGGCAGGGACTTGGGTGGAAGTGGAGAAGATAAAATACCTTGAGAGGGGGCTGTAGGTGAGGATAAAACAATGTCAGACATAGGTGCGGTAACCATAGTAACCCCCGGTTGTAGGAGGAGCCAGAGAGAAGCCAATACAAAGGGATGTTCTTTAGAGAGAACGCAAGAACAGCGCAGCCTTGTGAGAACATGGTCCTTGGGAGCCAGGCCTCGTACTGCGTTTGGGGCTGCGGAGGCTCAGTCTTGTCCTCTTTATTTAGATCAGTTTCAGTTGGTGTCGCCTACGAAGGCGGAGGATGTGCTCGGGGCAATGCGGGCAACCAGTTGTAAATTGGATCCTTGCCCGTTCTGATTGGTAAAAGTCAGCTGTGAGAGACTGGGACCTTTGTCTGTGTCTCCTTTAAGGAGGGCAGGGTGCCAGATGCCCTGAAGTTGGCGGTGGTTCGGCCTCCGCTCAAAACCCCCCACTTGAGGCGGACTCCTTGAGCAGCGATCGCCCCATCTCTAACCTCCCCCTTCTACACAAGGTTATTGAACGGGTGGTTGCCAGGCAGCTGCAGGGACATCTGGATGCAATCAGATTCCTGGACCCGTGTCAGTCTGGCTTTCATCCTGGGTATAGCGCTGAGACCGTGCTTCTGGCATTGGTTAACAATAATACTGAGAGATTGATGGAAGATATTGTGTCCTGTTGTTCCTTTTAGATTCTTCAGCGGCCTTTGATACAGTTAATCGTGAGATTTTCGTGACACGGCTATAGGACCTGGCAGGGGTTCATGGGACGGCTCTAGAGCGGTTCCGTTCATTTATGCCGGGGAGGTTTTAGAAAGTGTTGATGAGCGATTGCTCCTCATCCCCCTGCCCCCTCTCTTGTGGAGTCCCGCAGGGTTCCATCTTGTCTCTCCTCCGACTCAACATGTATCTAAGGCCCCTGGGCAAGAACATGTGTAGATTTGAGGGAGGATGGGTGGGGGACTGTGGTATTGCATGGGTGTTGTGGAGGGTTGGAGTGGGTTGGGAATTCCAAGGGTTATTGAAATAAGTATTTTGTTTAATTTGTATGTTTCATATGTTTTTTATGTGAGTTGCCTTGAGCCTTTTAAGGGAAGGGTGGGATAAAAATGTAAATAAATTAAGATGCGCTATCTGCAATATGCAGATGACACCCAAATCTACTTATCTTTTTCATCCGACCCAGGCCCTGCAGTCTCGGGACTTACTCAATGCCTGGCTGCTATTGGGGACTGGATGCGGGTGAGCTGTCTGAAGTTGAATCCAGACAAGGCTGAGGTGATGACGGTTGTGCAGTCCCGTAACCTGGGGGAGAATGTGACTCTCGTCATTGATGGGGTCCGACCTCCCCTTGTTACTCAGGTGAATAGTCTTGAGTGGTCCTGGATCCTCAGCTGCACCTGGAAGGTCAGGTTGTGGCTGTGGCCAGGAGTGCGTTTCGCCAACTCTGTCTGGCATGAAGGCTGTATCCCTGTCTTTCTTACATGGGTTTGACCACTGCCATTCATGCTTTCGTTACTTTGAAGCTGGACTGCTGCAATGAACGGTATGTCGGGCAACTTGTGCGGAATGTGACAACTGCCTCTTGACGGGTGGGGCGCCAGGAGCACATTACACAAGTGCTTATGAGTCTGCACTCACTGCTTAGATGTTTCGGGCATAATTCAAGGTGTTGGTATTGACCTATAAGGCCCTAAACAGTTTGGGCCCTGTGTATCTACACCGACGCTGATATTGGGGGAGCAGAGCATGAGTTCATGGCTGTCATGACAACTATGGGACTGTCTCGAAGGGTTGTTGGCCCAACACAGGATGGAGGACATGCCTTCTATCTATATTCTGCACTGGTCTTGAGGCAGGGGATCCAGTGGTGGGGGACGTGTTAGCCCTTGTCACGGACTGATCATTATCTCCTCCCGGCCAGTCCGGGCATGTTGAACCAGTTCGGTTGGTTCATCTCCGGAGACTTATGGAACCAGAGAGGTTCTGGAATGCTCATGGGGAATTATCTCCCAATCCCGATGGTCGATGGCTCGATGACCTCGTAAATAAATAAATAATAAACTTTATTGTATAACCCAAAGGTTTTCACAAAAAAATAAAACCACGTACAAAAGCACATAGAAGAAAATTACATAATACAATGGGTGCACTAATCAAATACAGAGATTTCAACTACTGTTTGTAAACTACTTTACTACCTAACTGGGAACTCAAGATCCATGTTAGGATAACTAATTTATAAAATTACCATAACAATAACAAATCGGTCTGGTTGCATTGTTTACCGTTTACCATCTAAGGAACATTGTTGAATATACATTGCCCTTTCACAAAACGCTGCAACAGCTCTTGATTTCCACGAATGATTGGGGTTCAAAAGCTCTATCAATAAATGACTTAACATTTGCCTGCTAGCATTATCAATATAAGCCAGTAAAAATCTGCTCCTAGGGACCCCATAAGCCGGACACGAAAAGAAGACATGTTCACATGATTCTACCTCCTGAGAGAGACAGAGTGGACATAGCCTTTCCTCTATAGGATGTCCCTGAAAACGCCCCTCTTGGACTGCTGAAGGAAAGACGTTTAATCAAAACCGGGCAAAAGCCACCCTGATAGAATAATTGGTCCATGAGGCCAAATAACTAAATCGGCCGACAGGCAACCCTAAGTCCTTATATATTGGAGCCACCTTTTGTAATGATAACCTAGCATTTTCCGACTGCCTAGTCTGATCCCTAATTCTCTGATTTATCAGACCTATAGTGGCCACAAATCCCTTGGTTTTAAGGAAGGTCAACTCCAGCCCTAACTTATTAATTGCCTCATTTGTCCTATTGTTCTGTAAATCCATTAGTCCTTCCTGCACCGCTAGTCTCATTAATGGATTTCCTCAATTTACAAAAACCACGTTTTTCACCCAATATTTCAACCACCAACGAAACAAGATTGATTTTAAAGGGGAGCAACCGAGTTCAAGCCTTGTGAGTACCTGCGGCGTACCCCTCGGAACTGCCAATAACGCATACAGCATTTTATTTTGAATGGTTGCGACTTTATCAAGATAATCCCAACCCCAAATCGGAAAGCCATAGGCTATCTTAGTAATTACTTTTGCCCTGTATAATCTTAAGGCCGGGGGGATCAACTTTCCCCCTTTTGAGTAATAAAACTTAAGAAGTATTGCTATCGTCTTCAAAGACGTATCAACAGCTGCTTTTAAGTGAGCAGACCAGGAAAGATTTGCAGTAACTACGATACCCAAATACGTGAAAGAGTTCACCTGCTCTATATCATCCTTCTCAATACACCATTTCAAAGGATGAGATCTTACACCATCCCCCACAATCATAGTCTTTGTTTTTGAATAATTAATTTCTAGATATTCTTGTTTACAATAAGAATTCAGACTATTTATGGCTCTCTTTAAACCTATCTGGGACTGAGACATTAGTATAATATCGTCCGCGTATAATAAGGCGGATACCCTACGATCACCGATTTTGGGCGCATGTAAATCGAACGAATTTAAATGTGCTATTACTCCATTTAAATATAAATTAAACAACGTAGGGGCAAGTATGCACCCCTGCCTAACTCCTCTCTTCACTTCCACATTATTGGTGAGCTGATTTGATGTTGTATAACGAACCTGCAAAGAGTTATTTGTGTGTAGTGCGATGATAAGAAATAATAATCTGGGGTCCATTTGCAATACCCTCAGCTTTTGCCACAGTCGTTCCCTATTAACCAGATCGAAAGCAGCTCTTAAGTCAACAAAACAAAGGTACAATTTCCTTTTATGTTTGGTGTATTTCCTCATTAAGGAATACAAAATATTGACTTGATCGATTGTGGATCAGCCCTGCATAAAACCCGCTCGGTTCGATAATTTGATTTCTGTCCAGCCAGCTTTGGAGCCTGCCCAGCAAATACGTCACGTAAAGCTTGCTCGGGACACTTATGAGACTAATTGGACGAAAATTAGAGGGCAAGGAGGGGTCTCCTTTTTTATAAATGGGTAAAACTATACTTTTTGACCAAACTTCTGGTATTCGTCCAACTGCGTTGATATGTGTGAACAGCGGAGCCAGTATACTGGCCCACCATTCAGGTGCAGTCTTGATTAATTCAACGGATACGAAGTCCGGCCCTGGGGCCTTACCCTTCCTCAGTCCTTGTATCAAAACCAAGATCTCTTCCCTGGATACAGCCTTCCAACTTGGGAATTGATCATAAGCAGCAATTTGAATCTCAATCGGACCTATATTTACTGAGGAGAAGAGCACGGCATGATATTTTTGCCATGCTTCCTTTGTTATAAGTCCCTGTCGGTTCTCCACCTTCTTCCCACCCAAATACTGGTGAATGAGATTCCAAAAAGGAGCAGATGATTGAGCATTAGCTGCCTCTAAAAGATTCTCCCAAATACCTTCCAAGAAGACCCTTTTCTTAACCTTCAATAATGTACGATAATCTCGTCTGAGCCTAAAGAAAGCTAAGCGTACAAGATTTGAGGGGTTAACCTTCATGATTCGAGTTTGCTTTCTCAACCTAGCTCTCGTTTTATAACAGTCCTCATCGAACCAACTCGGCAATTTCCCTGAAGATTGACGAAAGGGTTTAGCAAATTTCAAGAAGGGTGTCAAGTGATCTAATAAGGACGTAAGAATCATTTCCGTCTGGCTCCGATTATGTAAAGATTTAAAGCTTTGCAGAAGAAACCTCGCTTCCTTACTACTAACAAATTCACTAAAATTCTGCTTCACTGTATCTGTCCATTTGACCCTACACCAACCCTCTTGTCGGCTAACAACCCTTTCCTCCCTTAGATGGCTTACGGGGGTTATTAACTCCAGCAATAGTGGAAAATGAAATGACTCAGATCTAGGCAAAATGCGAAAAGATCTAACAATATCTAATGAAGATTCGGATATCATAAAATAATCAATAACAGAAGAGCCGAGAGGAGCATGGAAAGTGAATTCACCTGCAAAATCACCCAATGTTTGCCCGTTAAGCAAGCGTAAGTCAAACCTAGCCGTAACATTTTCAAGCTGCTCTTTTTGAGCACGATTACATCCAGTATCCCTAGAAGTCCGTAACGGACATTTAGCAAATGGGGCATACTCATCCAAATAAACTTTGACTTGCTGAGAGGAAGGGTTACCTGTTCTGGTATTAAAATCTCCCCCCACTATTACAGGGATTTGCGTGTATTTGTCAATAGCAGATTCCAATAAATTTGACCAAAAAAGCCATAGATCTGGTGAATAGAAAGCAGACGAGATAGGGGGTATGTATACATTATTTATAATTAATTCGACTTTTGAAGGGAATACACAATGAAAACTGGAAAGATGAGCCCCAACTACTCCCAGATTGGTTACTCGAAGATCCAAGGATGCTCGGGCTAGCAAAGCTAGCCCGCCATTAGGGCGACCCTGCTTAAAAGAAGGCAATGCAGGAACAGAAAATACTTGGAAATTTGGAACCTCCAAATCATCCAATGCCCACGTCTCTTGCAATAGAATAATATCGAACTGCATTAGAAAAATCATAAAGCCTGGGTCTTTCAATCTAGACCACCATCCAGATATATTCCAACAGAGCATTGTTAAGGGCCCATCAGGATAATGTCATTGATCTGCCTTGTGTGGAAAGGGAGGAAAAGAATTCCTCCATTCTGCATCTCTCTCCTTTTCCCTATCCTTAAAGGAGAACACCCCAGGTAACAAATTTCTATTTACCACAATACCTTCCTGCGAAAGACTCGATCTAATTTGTCTAGGCTCTTCCCATAACGGGAGGCTGTTAGAACCCGCCTTCCCTTGCCCAGTAGAAACAATCGGGGTAATCACATTATCTTCCTTTGACACCTCAGTAGTTCTTGTTTTACTACACTCCCTCCTACCCCGTAAGATTTGTCTCTTTCCGCCCAACGGCGTGGAAGTAGCCGTGGGGCACTCCTCTTCAATGAGGGATTGTGAAAAAAACGTGGTCCTAGTTTTAATTGAACCTGACTTATTCTTAGCCGATTTCAAATTCCCCAAATGCTTCTGGAATTTTTTAGCCTCGTTCAATTTGATACAAAAATTTTCTAGTCCCTGGCAGATCTGATAGATATTAAGTTCCTGCATCTCTATCCCTGCCATTGGAAAATAGTTTACTTTACCCTGGACTCCCTTGGGATTCTGAGTCCTCTCCGGCTCAGTAGATTGAGCCCCCAGCTCTTGCACGTCCATAGGCAGAGCTACCCCCTCTAAGCGGGGGGCTTGACCTCGGGAATTCTGTGATACCCGAGCTTCCACCGCCTCACCGTTCATCACATTCCCACTCCCTTCTTGCCGAAGCACTGTAAGCTCACTTTTATTAGATTTTATTTGTAAGATTTTAGAAATATAAACCCCTCGTTTGTTTAAAGACTCTACCTTGGCATGAATTAATTCAACCAGACTCACTGATCGAAACGTAACCTGTATTAACCATCTCTTTTTTGTATTAGGAATATGCTCTATAGTAACAATATCATTCCTAGTGACAGTATCTTCTAACAGAATTCTTAGATGCTCTGCTATATCGAGCGGCGTATTCCAGAATGGAAGTACTCCTGATGGTAGGGGTAACACAATAAACAGAAGAGCAAGGGGGGAATAACTGAAACATTTATGATTCCCCAGCAAGTCCAATTCTTTAGGCGCTGGATCAATTAATACCACTTCATTTTTTACACCAGAAGCTTGTGGGACAAGGCTGCCTGAAATTAAAGGAGCTTCCAGGGATTCACTTTGAACAACAGTCTGGATCAGAGTCAATGCAGTCAATTTACCCTCTATCTGATTCAATTTGGTAATCATTAATCATCACTCGGAGTGTATGTGAAGTGATAATAGCCAGGTCCCCTAGCAAGTCCATACACCCCATCTCCTGATGATCTGGCCGAAGGTTCCCATCACTAACCTCCTCAACTGATACCATAGCACTGTTACCGATATCAACTCTAATGCGTCTTGATTCAGATTGTTCCAGTGGATTTGATCTTCCGGCTGAACTATCCACAATCACACATTGATCAGTTTTCCCAGGAAAATACGACTCAATCCGTCTTTGCTTTGGAGTATTTGCGATAGGAGACAATGAAAAAAACATTTTCCTTTCTGATATGTTTAGCCATGGTCAGAACACAACCCAACACCCTAACCCTATACACTGATGCCAAAATGGAGTAATAAAATAATAAAATAAGTTTTATAAAACCTCAAAGAAGAAATCAACTCTTCCACAATGGGTAATTTAGAATCACCATCTGAAACTGTTTACTTCCCATGAAACCTCCCCTTATATAACTATTACCATTCTAAATCCCTTTTCAGCTTCCCCCACTTATACCACCTGACCACCCCAGACTCAAGGCACATACCAAAGCAATCTTGCTCAGTAAACACCACTACTAATACACTAACTGCACTTGGCGCTCGTCTGGTAAAAACTTCTGGTACCTTTAAGTTAAGTCCAGCTGGAAAACAGACAAGCCCCAAAAGGAAGGAGAGAGAAAACAAAATAAAATACAATAAAATATTAATTCCCCTTACCCACTAATTCCAAATGACTCAAACAGCGGCACACGATTTTACCCAATTTTAGAAGTTTTTACCAAAGACTCAACAATGAGCCAATTAATACTTTTCAATCTCGCGTCCTGGGCTTCGCTGAACAGATGTCCCTGCTCCTAGGCGCGCCGAAAGGAGCGCAAAAGGCGCGCCCTTGTGCGCGCAGCCCTTCGGCGCGCACCTCTGTCGTCGCCGGAGACTCACGGCTGCTTTTCTTCCCCGCAGATGCAAGCTCTGCCCCTGGACCAACCTCGCACAGCTGACAGGTAGTTTGAACAAGTCACAGAAGCCTGGAAGGGGGGAGGGAAAAGGGTTCCCAGCACAGCTCCTAACTCTATCACCGATGACCTCGTAGCTTTTCGGAACATCTTGCTGACTGGGGCCATTGACCAGCTCCTAGGCATCCACTTCTTAGATGCCGATGACGCAGGTTCCCTTGGTTTACAGAAGATCTGCGATGGATGAAGCAGGAGGGCCGGCAGTTGGAGCGATGGTGGCGCTGTGCTCATAGTGAAGCCGACGGACTACAGCAGAGAGCTAGTTTAAAAGCCTATGCCGTAGGTATGCGGGCAGCAAAGAAGGTGTTCGTTGCTACCCTCATAGCATCTGCAAAGTCTCATCTAGCTGGAATCCTCCGGTGCTCGCTGTGACATGTTTGTCAACTTTTTCGTGGAGAAAATCGCCCAGATTCATCACAATTTCAACGCCACACTTATAGCAGTGGGTGAACCTGATGCAATGGAGTCTGATTTCATGGGATCAATTTCAGTGGGTGTTGCCCACTGATGGGGCAGATGTCTTTGTGTCATAAATTGGAACTGTTCTCTCTCAGTCCTACCAGGGACAGGACTTAGACCCCTGGCAGGCAGCTCCAATTTTGGGATCTGGGAAAAGGCACTATGAAACAGATCGCACATGTCCTTCAGATAGACAGATGTTTATTCAATATAGAAGAACTGAGAATAAAGCATCAATATAGCACCTACAACACACTTGCATGTGGCATTTGCCTGCACCTACTCTAACAGCGAGCACACACACATAAATGCATACATATGAGTTCTTACGTGCCAGAGGTCTCAGGTCTGGTCTCGAGAGGAGAGGCAGGGCGGGGGCCCAGGAGAAGCAGTTGTAGGACTTCCTAGGGAGAAGTCCCAGAGTGGGCCAATCACCGAGCTCGTCGGCGCTCTGATCAAAGAGCTAGCGACTGAGGACTGTGAAGGGCAACTTCTCTATCTAGAGCTGGTCCTTATATACTGTGACTGCCTTATGAGCATCCAGAGTATGGGGCTAACAGTTCCACGTCAAGAAAGTTCCTCCCCTTCGCTATTCAGGTTTGGGGGTCCTTCCCTGTTCGTCACTGTTGTTTGGGGTTTGGCATGACCAGATTAGGTCCTGCCTGTCCTCCTTCCGGAAGAAAGACATGACCTTAGGCCATAGATCCCCCACACCCCTTCTCTGAGGCGTCTCTCTGTCTGATCAAGCCATTTTCCCTTATTGCATTGCTTGGTTCTTATCTGCAACCTTGTTCTGGGAACGGTCAGTTCTTACTAGTTCTGTTCTTACTGGGGCCTTTCCTTTTGTTGATGACAAGAATGTATCCCTGTCAGCATATTTTTCTCTCCTCCTGCCAGCCTGTTTCTTATAATATGCATTTTTAATAGTTCCTAAGCTAAAAATTACTATAAAGCATATAGCAAGCAAATAAAACATATAAAAAACGCACAGCATCCTTTCAATAGTTACAGATGTGTACAATATTCTTTTGGTTACATTTCAACAAAGAATGAGTTACAATGACATTCAATGTCTGTTCTGGCACATTTGTGTCAGAAGAAGCACTTCTGCTTTGATTACATTGTAGCAGGGAAATTAGCATCTCAACTAAAATTATAGCACACAAAGCAAGCAAGCACCTAACATAGCAAGCAAAACATATAGGGAATACATAATATGTGTACGCAGTATTCTCTTTGGTTCTTATTCAGGTATAGTGCTTTGGTCAGCCTAATTAATTCATTACACTTGGGGTGGTTAGAGCCGCCTGTTGTGAGCTAGATCTATGCCCATCCTGGCTGGCCAAGGCCTGTCGGGAGATGTTGGGGCCGTTGCTGGCCAGGGTTGTCAATGCCTCCTTTAGGGAGGGCAGAGTTCCAGTCCACCTTGAAGAGGCAGTGGTACGGCCCCATCTCAAGAAACCATCTCTTGAAGTTGAGTCCCCGGCCAGCTATCGACCAGTCTCTAACCTTCCCTTTTTAGGGAAGGTTACTGACTGGGTGGTTGCCTGGCAGCTTCAGGGGCATCTGAATCGGGTCAGTTTTCTGGATCCTTCGCAGTCCAGCTTTCGCCCTGGGTTTGACACTGAGACTGCGCTTGTGGCTTTGGCCGACGACCTGTGCCGTGAATTAGATCAGGACAGGTAGTCTCTCTTGATTTTATTAGATCTGTTGGCAGTGTTTAATACCATTGACCACGAGATGTTGGTGGCCTGTCTGCGGGGCCGGGGTGGGAGGAATTATTCTTGAATGTTTCCACTCATTCCTGGCCAGGAGAACTCAGCGGGTGGCTCTTGGGGAGTGTTCATCATCTCCCTGGGACCTCACGTGTGGAGTCCTGCAGGGTTCTATTCTGTGCCCCCTCCTGTTCAACGTGAATATGCAGCCTCTGGGTGAGGTCGTGAGAGGGTTCGGCGTACTTTGTCGTCGGTACGCCAGAGATGCACAACTTTACCTCTTTCTGCAGACCCAGACCCGGAAGTCTCGGTGCTTACCTGGTGTTTGGCGGCTGTGGGGGATTAGATGAGGGCGAGCCGTCTGAGGTTGAATTCCGACAAGACGGAGGTGATGCTGAGGGGGTGGTGGCTCCTGTGATTGATGGGGTCTGCCCCCCCTTTAGCTACTCAGATCAGTAGTCTGGGGGTGCTTCTTGATTCACAGCTCCGTCTGGATTTCCCAGGTGGCGACTGTGGTGGGGAGCGCCTTTCGCCAGTTACATCTGGTGCAACAGCTGTGTCCGTATGTCTCTGACTTTGATCTGCCCACCATCATCCATGCCTTCATTACCTCTATATTGGACTACTGCAGCGCACTCTACGTGGGGCTACCCTTGGTGATGGTCTGGAGGCTGCAGCTGGTGCAGAATGCGGCGGCCCGTCTCCTGATGGGGACGAGTCATCGTGAGCACATTACACCAGTGCTCCACTCTCTGCCTATGGTCTTCCAGGCTCGATTCAAGGTGTTGATAATGACTTATAAAGCCCTAAACAGCCTGGGCCCTGCTACCTTCGGGACTGCTTCATGCCCTGGCCTGTGATGCGGCCCCTGCAGTCGGCCATGGAAGCCCGACTCAAGGTCCCCTGGGTTTCCTGGAAGACGAGGAGGAGGAGGGCATTCTCGGTGGCTGCACCTGGGCTGTGGAATTCCCTCCCGACGGAGGCCCAGTGACCCCGGACCTCCCCTTTTTCCGGAGACTATGTAAGACCTGGCTGTTCCGCCGGCCCTTTGGGGAGGGAGACCGGTAGGAGTGGGAGTTGGGGAGGGGTTTTGGGTCCACTCTTTTAGTACGTTTTATGTGTTTTAAATTTTAAGCCGTAATTTTAATTGTTGATTTGATTGTGGATTGCTTGGTTTGTTGTGAGCCGCCCCGAGCTGCTATTGAGCAGGAGGACGTGGGATAAAATACCCCAAAATAAATAAATAAGAACTAAATATCTGAAGGGCCGCCTTTCTCCTTCTGTTCCTCCGCAGCCCTTAAGAGCTGCCGAGGGGGCCCTCTTGCCAATCCCGTCATTAGTTCAGTTGCCTGTGAGTCGGGCTCGCAGAGAAGCATTCTCGGTGGCTGCTCCCCAGCTCTGGGACTCCCTTCCCTTGGAGGTTTGCCTAAGCCCTGCCGCGTACGTCTTCCTATCTGCCTGGCATTTAATGGGCAGGGATAGACTTGTGGGGCAAGGGGATGTTGTTGTTTTTATGGGGTTTTAATTCTGTATTTTATATTTGTATTTGTATTCCTAGTAAGCTGCCCAGAGAGCCATAGGGAATAGGGAGGAATATAAATCCAAATAAATAAAAAACAGTGTTGTGGTGAGAGTGCTGCCCTCTGCTGGGAGGGAGGTGGGGGCAGTAAGGATTGTCTAGGCTCGCTCCTCTCTCTCCAGTCTGGGGTGCAGCTCTTATTCCTGCTATAACCGCCACTGCCCCAGCTCTGCCTTGACTCCCCGGCAGGCTAGCTGCTCTTACTCCCTTCCCCGGCCCTAGAGCCTTGGCTGCCCAGGAGCAAGTAGCTGCAGCTTTGATGATTCCAGCGCCTCCCACTGCCCGGGCTCTGCCTTCAGTTACTGCCTTTCCTCCGCCTGCTCCATTCAAGCCCTTTATCTCAGGGAGCAGCCCCCTCCCCTGGCTGTCTGGGACTCCTGGGCAGGCAGAAGAAGGGAGAGTAGCAAGCGCGCTGGGGCGGGAAAGCAGAGGGAAGGACGGACTTGGCCCCAAGTATGAGATGAACACTCAGCAGGCCCTGATCTCGTCTCTCTCTTTTTCCTGGGTAGGAATTCCCATCCAGAAACCAGAGCTGATCTATCGGATGGAGCGAGGGGAAGAGCCGTGGGTCTTGGATCTGCAGGACTCGGATGAAATGGGGATCCTGGGAGACATTGGGCCAGGTGAAGAACCAGGTGAACAGCGGGGAGTGAAGCCCAGAGCTGGGTCCCAAATGAGACTTTGTGAGCTCCCCAACTTCTGAGTCAGCTTCTCTAACCCACTTAACTCCACTGGGCCGGGTCCCGGGCAGTCATCAGCTTTATTTTTCATGCAACCAGGAAACCGGAATTGTGTGAGCAGAGAATTCAGATTCTGCAAGCAGCATTAAAAAAAAAAAAAAGTAAATTAATTTCCCAGCATGATATTTCATCCATTTGAACCTCTCATGTTACAAAATTACACAAAATACCACATGGACCTATAAGAATGTAGAACCATAAGAAGTGCCAGACTGGGTCAGACCAATCATCCATTGAGCCCAACACCTGTATCCCAACAGTGGCCAATCCTGGTAGTTTTTTATTTATTTGTTTTTATTTATTGAAACGGCTTTCTATCCTTCCCCTCCTACTCCAGGCAGCCCGGGAAGGCTCACATGGTAAAAACACATAAAATCCATAACACAATAAAAGAGAAGAAAAACAGAACTAACCCTCACCCTACGCCCCATCTCCCTCCCCAAAAGCCACACAAACAGCCAGGTCTTACACATATGGTGGAAGGAAGGGAGATCTGAGGCCAACTGGGCCTCGGCCGAGAGGGACTCCCACGGCTTAGGAGAGCTGTTCTGCACCCTTTATGAATTTAGTTGCCCTTCTCTCTAACGTTTCTATTTCTACCATATCTCTTTTGAGATGGTGCGACCAGAAACGGCTCACGATACTCAAGGTGCGGCCGCACCATCAATTTCTATAGAGGCTTCCTGATATTTTCAGTTCTATTCTCTTTCCCCTTACTAATAATTCCTAACATACGGTTTGGTTTTTTGACTGCTGCCGCACACCAAGTTGAGGACTTCCATGTATTGTCCACAGTGACTCCCAGATCCTTTTCCTGAGCGGTAACTCCTAATTTAGAGCCCAGCATTGTGTGCAAATAGTTTGGGTTATTTTTCCCTATGTGCATCACTTTGCGCTTGTCCATATTAAATTTCATCTGCTAGTTAGATGTCCAGGCACCCAGTCTCACAAGACCCTGTTGCAATTCTTCACAGTCCGCTCATTTTAACTACCTTGTATAACTTTGTCGTCTGCAAATCTGATCACCTCACTCTTTATTCCCTTTTCCAAATCATTAATGAATGACACCAGTCCGAGTACAGATCCCTGGGACGCTCCACAAGTTACCTCTCTCCATTGTGAAAACTGACCTTTTAGTCCTACTGTTGCTTTTGTACCTTTAACCAGCTACCAATCCACACTAGGACACTGCTTCCTATCCCATGACTCTTGAATTTCCTCAACAGTCTTACATGAGGGAATGGATACGACATAAAGACTGTCTCACTGCTATCCACGTGCTTATTTACACCCTCAGACAATTCCAATAGATTAGTGAGGCTCGACTTCCCTTTGCTAAATCCATCTTGGTCAGTGTGCCCAGTAATTCTGTTCTTAATTGATTCTACCATGTTGACCAGCACAGAAGTCAGCCTCGCCAGTCTGAAATGTCAGGCTCACCGATCTATCGCCTGGCATCCCTTCCCTGGGAGGGGGCGGCATCTTTTTTGCAGCTGAGACACAGGGTCTCATTTTCCACAATGTACACCAGTTGCTAACAATGACACCACCCTATTGTCTAGCTCAGTGCCAAGGAGTCTAGCAGAGCCCGTGTTCCAGCTCCCATAGAGAGGGGCTGCCTCAGGGAGCCCAGCGGAGGCTGGAGCAGCACAGTCACATCCTCACTATCGACACAGGCTTATTTCCCCCATTCTGACCCCTGCTTGACTCTCCTACAGGAGCTGCCCTGCGCTGCCCAGGAGATGCCTGGCTCTTACAGAGAGTCCCCGTGCTGGCACTCCCATCCTGTCAGCTTCCCTGTCTCCCCCACCATGGAGAGAGGCTGGGGTTAGGGCCAGCGACTGTGCTTTGCATCCAGGGGGCAAATCTCTTCTCTTTCCTCATCTCCTCTAGTTTCTCTTGAGCAAGGTTTCTGCTTCCCAAAACTGGCCCTGAACGTCCTGTTGGAGCAAGGGGAAGAGCCGTGGGTCCCCGATCTGAAGGTGGGGTGGGTGGAGTTGGTGAATCCCTGTAATTGATCAGGTTATCTAGTTCGGATACCTCTGGGCTTGGGGGGGGGGACTATCTGGGACCACCCACAAAGGTCACATGAGAAGCCCAATTCTGTCCCATCTAGGCCAGGATTGCAGCCAGCCATTGTTATGGCCAATGGGGACGATCCAGCAGCCCACGTATTCTACCCACAGGCCAGAATGCACTCACTCCTATGCACATGCATGCGGGGAATGGCGCAATCCAGGCCCATGCAACCCCCCGAGCCCGGGATATGGAGCAGGCACGGCTTCTGCTCCACCCCCCTGACCATGGTGTGTGTGGGCTCGGGGGGTCGCGTCACTATACAGGGTGCGCCTTTGCCCCGTGCGCGTATGTGCACGAACGTTCTGGCCGTGCGGCGCAGGTAGGGGTCGGCGTACATGAGCCGTTGGATTGCTCTCAATGTCTCTCATAAATTCTCTCCCATTCTAACAGGCATGTGGCAGCAGCTCCATTCCCTAAGGGTTTGGTTGGGATGTGGGAGCTGAATGGGATCCCTCTCTCCCCACACAGGAAGTGACCGGATTCTTTCTTTCCTCACAGGTGATGGGAGGACAAGGGACAATGAGGAGGAGACTGCTCTACAGGGAGACCTGGATCCAGAAGAACCAGATGGGATGGGACCAGAAATCCTGGGTAATATTCCCCCAAAGCCTGAGGCTTGTGAAAAACCAGAGCTTGTTTCACGTCAGAGAAGGCCCAAGGGAGGGAACCCCAGAAAATCCCCCGAGTGTGAAAGAAGCTTTAGTCCCGGTTCAGCCTTGGCTGCTCATTGGAGACTCTGTGCAGGGGAGGAAACCTGACATGGCTACTTCAAGAACAGGGTGGAGGGAGCAGTATATTTGCCAGTTTCCGCAGCCTGATCATCAGGGTTGGAGCAGAAACCCCTGGGCTGATCACTGTGTCTCTCTGGCTTTGCCAACCTCAGGCAGAGAAGGGGAATTCCCAGTCAGCTCCATCTCCTTCCTGTAGCCTCAGGTGTTGGGTCCCTCTGACCCCTGCCTGCTCAGAGGGAGAGGAGAGAAGGATCCTGTGGGATCTCCTTCTGTTTCCCCATCCATGGAAACTGGGAGGTCACCCAGGCCAGGCTCCCCACCCTCTAGTATCAGCCTGGGTTGGGCTCCCTCATGGTCTCAGAGCTGTGTGCATCAGACAGGATGGGTGGATGTCCCCATCGGTTGTAGTGCCACTTCCTTCCACCAGAGACAGTTGTTTATTTGGGGAAAATTATAGTTTTTGTTAGGGTGGGAAGAAATGGAACGGCAGTTTTAGGGAGATGAGGTCCTTCTAGGATGACTATGCACCTTCCCACAGTTACTATAGGGGCTTTCCCATTCCCCTTTCATAGATTTCCTCCTCTTGGCACAGGTATTGACTCCTGCCTTGGGTTGTCTGTGTTTCAGAAGGTGGTGGGACAACGTTAAGGCAGAACTTGGAGGAGGATCCCCACCAGGGGAGCCAGGAGGAAATGGAACTGTGTGCCACGTTCCCGGAAAGATCCCGAGGGAATATTTCCACACAGACAGAATTCAGCGAGCGTGGTTGTGATGCTGAGAGACAACAGGGGAAGCCACCAGGGAAGGGAGAGAGTGAATCCACTCAATGTGGGGAAGGTGTCCAGGACATGGGGAAGAAAAGGCACCGATGTTGCAAATGTGGGGAAAACTTCTCTAGCAAACAAGAACTTGCTGAACACCAGAGAATCCACATGGGAGAAAAGCCCTATAAATGCCTTGTGTGTGGGAAAAGCTTCCGTCACAGCTCAGCCTTTAATAGACATCGAAGGATCCACACAGGGGAGAAGCCCTATAAATGTCTTGAGTGTGGGAAAAGCTTCACTAACAGCTCAGGCCTTAGTAGCCACAAAAGGTTTCACACAGGAGAGAAGCCCTATAAATGCCCTGAGTGTGGGAGAAACTTCAGTCACCGCTCAGGCCTTAATAGCCATCAGAAAATCCACACAGGCGAGAAGCCCTATGAATGCCTTGAGTGTGGGAAACGCTTCAGTCACAGCTCAACTGTTAAGAGCCATCAAAGGATCCACACAGGGGAGAAACCCTATGAATGCCTTGACTGTGGGAAAAGCTTCACTAACAGCTCAGGCCTTAATAGCCATCAAAGGATACACAAAGGAGAGAAGCCCTATAAATGCACTGTGTGTGGGAAAAACTTCGGTCAAAGCTCAGGCCTTAAAATGCATCAGAAAATCCACACAGGAGAGAAGCCCTATGAATGCCTTGAGTGTGGGAAAAGCTTCAGATACAGTTCAGCCTTTAATAGACATAAAATCATCCACACGGGAAAGAAGCCCTATACATGCTTTGAGTGTGGGAAAAGCTTCAGTGACAGCTCAGCCTATAATAGCCATCAAAGGTTCCACACAGGAGAGAAGCCCTATAAATGCCTTGATTGTGGGAAAAGCTTCAGTCACAGCTCAGGCTTCAATCGCCATCAAAGAATCCACACAGGAGAGAAGCCCTATAAATGCCTTGAGTGTGGGAAAAGCTTTGGTGACCCCTCAGCCCTTGATACCCATCAAAGGATTCACACAGGAAAGAGGCCCTATAAATGCCTTGAGTGTGGGAAAAGCTTCATTCTGAGTGCACACCTTAATTACCATCTAAGGATCCACACAGGAGAGAAGCCATATAAATGTTCTGAGTGTGGGAAAAACTTCAGGCAGTGGTCAACCCTTTCTATCCATCAAAGGATCCACACAGGGGAGAAGCCCTATAAGTGTCTTGAGTGTGGGAAAAGCTTCAGTCAGAACTCAGCCCTTGATACCCATCAAAGGACCCACACAGGAGAGAAGCCCTATAAATGCGCTGAGTGTGGGAAAGGCTTAAGTTCGCGCTCAAGCCTTATTAGCCATCAAAGGATCCACGCAGGAAAGAAGATGTTTAAATGCCTTGAGTGTGGGAAAAGCTTCAGTCATTGCTCACGACGTGATAGCCATCAGAGAATCTGCACCAGGGAGAAGCCCCGTGGAAGCAGTAAAAATGACAAATTCCTCTGAGTGCATTTGTCTGTGACTGCACCACGGGGACAGTCTGTTAATGAGGAATCTACATAACTACTCTCTAGGAACCCAGTGTGACTGATAGTGAAACAAAGATCCCTCGCACTAAGGCAGGCTTAAAAGTTTAGGTTTTATTTATTTCTTTTATATTGTGTATATGTCATTGTTAGTACAGAATCTTTGAAAAATGAACATAGATAAATCAGTCAAATGAAATATAACGAATATGGTTATTAACTCAAATATAGCACTTAGATAAAGAAATACTAAAATAATTACACAATCAAAACTTTGGCGGATCTGGTTCCAGCTGGGTATGCCGTGCAGCATCAGCCCCGCATGGGCGGCCGGGGAGGGGGTGTAGCTATTGTTTTTAGAGAAGACTGGCCTGTTAGGAGGTATCCAGTGCGGGAGATTATGGGTGTAGAGGCTCTGCACGTGGTGATCGATTTGGCTGGGGGCAAGCTAGGGGTGCTGCTGGTGTACCGGGCCCCTTCATGCCCGGCGGCATCCCTTACCGCTCTAGCGGAGCTGGCCTCGGAGGTGGTGTTGAGCTCCCCCAGGACTTTGGTTCTGGGGGACTTCAACGTCCACGCCGATGCCGGCCTTGTTGGGGCGGAGCGGGAGTTCATGGCCGCCATGGCAACTATGAACTTGTCCCAGGAGGTGATCTGCCCGACCCACGTGGGGGGACATACCCTCGACCTGATCTTCGGCTCTGGCCTTGAGGCGGGGGGTCCGGTTGTGGGGGAGGTGACAGCGGTGCCCTTGTCGTGGACGGACCATTACCTCCTTCAGGCCGGTCTTTTAGCGCGCCCCCTCCAGAAGGGGAAGGGACCAGTTAGGATGGTCCGCCCTCGGAGGCTGATGGAACCCCAGCGGTTCCAGGAGGTCCTGAGGGAGCTTACCCTGGATGTGGACGGTCACTCTGTGGATGAGCTGGTCCGGCATTGGAACATCTTGCTGGAGGAGGCCATTGACAGGGTGGCTCCGAGGCGCCTTCTGCCTCGGTCTCGTCACCGCAGGACCCCTTGGTTTACTGAGGGGCTGCGGTGTATGAAGCGTGTGGGCAGGAGGCTAGAGCGACGCTGGCGTCGGACTCGGTCTGTCTCCGATCGTCTTCTCCATAGGGCCCATTTGCGGTCCTATGTGGAGGCTGTGAGGACGGCGAGGAAGGAATTCCTCGCCGTCCTCATAGCGTCTGCGAAGTCGCGTCCAGCGGAGCTGTTTCGGGTGGTGCGGGGGCTGGTTAGTCCGGCCTCCCTCCGCCTGGATGGGGACTTGTCCCGGGCCCGCTGTGAGGAGTTTGTCATCTACTTCGCAGACAAGATTGCTCGGATTCAGGCCGATTTCGACGCTGGGTTGACAGCAGTAGGGGAAGAGCGCGGGGGGGCGGAGGGTCCGTCTGGTCCATCTTTATGGGGTGAGTTTCAGGAAGTGACGCCTGCCGATGTGGTGGATGTCCTGGGGTCTGTGAGGGCCACGTGTTGTCAACTAGATCCATGCCCGTCCTGGTTAATAAAAGCTTCCGGGGAGACGTTGGGGACGGTGCTGGCGAGGGTGGTGAATGCGTCCCTTCGGCAGGGGAGGTTGTCGCCTTGCTTAAAAGAGGCTGTGGTGCGCCCCCTGCTGAAAAAACCATCGTTGGACGTAGACGCGCTCGCCAGCTACCGACCTGTCTCTAACCTTCCCTTTTTAGGGAAGGTTATTGAGCGGGCAGTGGCGCTCCAGCTCCAGGGTCATCTAGATAATATCGGGCTCCTTGACCCTTTTCAATCTGGGTTCCGCCCCGGCTATGGCACCGAGACGGCGTTGGTGGCCTTGGTGGACGACCTCCGCCGGGAGATGGATGCGGGATGTTCGACATTTCTCATCCTGCTCGATCTCTCGGCCGCTTTTGACACCGTGGACCATGGGCTGCTGTTGAGACGACTGCGTGACCGGGGGGGTCTGGACGGGACTGTTCTTGAATGGTTCCGTTCATTCCTCTCGGGGAGGAGCCAGCGGGTGGTGTTGGGGGAGGAAACATCGAGCCCCCGCGCCTTACCGTGTGGCGTTCCGCAGGGATCGATCTTGTCTCCATTATTATTTAACATCTATATGCAGCCCTTGGGGGAGGTCGTGAGAGGGTTCGGGGTGCGATGTCACCAGTATGCTGATGATACTCAGCTGTACCTCTCGTTTTCTACCGACCCAGACCCTGCTGTCTCGGTGCTATCCCAATGTTTGGAGGCCGTGGCGGATTGGATGCGGCGGAGCAGACTGAAGCTCAACCCAGATAAGACGGAGGTGATGGTGGTGGGGAGGGCGAAGGGGGTGGTGGCCCCCCTGGTTGGGGGGGTTTGCCCCCCTGTAGCTCAGCAGGTCCGGAGTCTGGGGGTCATATTGGACGCAGACCTGCGGCTGGAGCGGCAGGTGGAGGCAGTCGCTAAGGCTGCCTTCCGCCAGCTTTATCTGGTACGTAGGCTGCGTCCGTATGTCTCTGGCCCGGACCTGGCCTCCCTCATCCATGCCTTCGTCACCTCGCGGCTCGACTACTGTAACGCGCTCTACGTGGGGCTTCCCTTGTTCTTGGCCCGGAGGCTGCAGCTGGTGCAGAATGCGGCGGCCCGTCTTCTTACGGGGACGGGTCGCCGGGAGCACATTACACCGGTGCTCCGAGCGCTGCACTGGCTGCCGATAGTGTGCCGGGCCAAGTTCAAGGTCCTAGTAATGATCTATAAAGCCCTATACGGCCTTGGCCCCTCTTACCTTAGGGACCGCCTCGCCCTTCGCGCCCCGGAACGACTCCTGCGGTCTGCCGGGGGTGCCCTCCTGGAGGTCCCCCGTGTTAAGCGGGGGGCCACGATGGAGCGGGCATTCTCGGTGGTAGGGCCGCGGCTGTGGAACTCCCTTCCGGAGGAAGCTCGCCTGGCCCCAAGCCTTTTGACATTTCGGCGGAACTGTAAGACCTGGCTGTTTGCCCAGGCCTTCGGGAGGGAGGGTGGGGGGTGTGTGATTTTAATCCCCCGCCCATTTATCTATTTATTATTGTTTTCTAGCCCTGTTTTATTGATGTATTTTATATTTATATTTTAAGTAATTTTAATTGTTTTTATTACTGTTGTTAGCTGCCCCGAGCTGCATTGCAGGAGGGGGCGGGATATAAATTTGTAAAATAAATAAATAAATAAAATAAAATAAAATAGGAAAAGAGAACAGAAATCGAACAAGGATTCATAGTTTCTTATTCTATTTCAGTCAGGCATATAGAGTTCATAGCTGTAGATGGAAAGCCTGATTCTATGAACTCGGTCTGGTTATTTGGACTTTGGGAGCAATCTACTGCATGGCCAGCAGGAGGCAGCAGCAAAGCTTCAGCTGGGCATGCGTAGGGACGTTGCTCTCTCGCTTCCCCAGGTCAAAGTCTGCCTCCGGCTAGGAGGAGCTGCAGCGGGGTGCTCAGCACCTGTTCAGGCAACATTTCTTTGCTTTTTTTGTCCGTTCTTCACAGTTTGAACACAGAGGCTTCTGCCTCTGGTATTGCGCCTGCAGGCACCGGCGGCGGCTCTAGAGGACAAACCCCCCAAATCCAGCCCCCCAGGTAAGGACCAGGGCAGAGCAGAGCAGGAGCGGGGGATTGACCCCCGCGGTACAGACACACCCCACCGTGGGGTACCCGCTGGCATGGCCGAGACAGCCAAAACCTGAAGGGACGCCACCTGCCGAGCCGCAGCAGGGAAAATCGAAACTGAAACAGCCGCCATTCCCACCGGGGCTTCAGCGCCCTGCCCCCCACACCGGAACTCCAGCTAAGCCGAGGAAAATCACATGGAGGCAGCTTCTTCTGCCTCCGCCCAAGTAAGGGGGCGCCCCAATCAGGCGTTCCTGCAGCTGCAGGACACCTTTAAATCCATGATGGGGGTACTGTCTCGGATAGAAAAGAATCAGATTAAGAACAGGCGTACTCGCAAGCGTGATTCCCCCCTGCCCACTGAAACTGCCCTTTAAGGGATCCTCAGAAGTCTCTGGCAAAGGAAAACATAAGAGCTCCTGCAAGCCTCCTCAAGAGAGACCCATTAGAGAGCTTTTCGGCTCGTCCTCGAAGGAGGACGAAGGGGGCTCCCCCCATAGGGAGGAGGGTGAACTCCTCTGAGGAAGAATCAGAGGTGGACTCTTCCCCTCCCCTCCAAGAGATCAAAAAGGGGAGGCCAGACCAGAACCCCACTGGTCACTATCCAGACCTCTGATGAGGATTCGGAGCAGTCAGCCGGCACCCGCTCCTCCCCATCCAGGGAGTCCTCCGAATGTTGCAAGATCCTGTCCAAGGGGCCAAAGGAGTTCAGCAGGGAGTTGCCCTCTGCGCAGGGGCCAAAACTCCTCAGACACACAGAACAAGTCCTTAGAATCACCCCCAAGACCCTGAAGAAGAGGGAATCAGACTCTTCCTCGGAGGAGGAAGGCTCCGATAGGGATTACATCCCCAAGCTCGTCACAACATCCAGGGGCGCCATCCTAGATAGAGCCTTTGAGAAGATCATACGGGCCCAATGGAAGTACCCCACTAAAACCCGAAAGCTTTCCAGGGTGCAGCAGTCTCTGTACCCCTTCTCGAAGCACAGTGACTCGATCTTTAGGACCCCCCAGGTGGATGCCGCGACAGCCTCTTTGGCTCGCCAATCCGTCTTCCCTTCCGAAGGGGATCTTTTGCCCAAGGACCCCACCGACAAGGGAGTGGAAACCGGCCTCAGAAAGAGCTACGAGACTCTCGCCAGCATCTTGCAGATGGCTACTACAGCCTCCTGTTTCCAGGGCCATTATGAAATGGTTCCAACTTGGGAAGGACCCCGACATTTCAGAGGCCCTTTCCCAGAAGCTAGCTAATAATGTGACGCTAGCACACGCCTTCCTAGTAAACTCCTCCATGGATATGGTCATGTGGGTGGCCAAGGGAATGGCAACCAATGTAGCAGCCAGATGGAGGCTTTGGCTACACTCCTGGCGGGCGGACCCACGTGCTAAGAACCTGCTTGTGAATAGCACGTTTACAGGGGGGCAAGCTATTCGGCTCTTCTTTGCACAAAGTTCTGGCAGAGGCCTTAAACAAAGAGAAGAAGCACTCGCTTCACCAGGTTCGGTCGGCTAAAAGTTTTTTTTCACCCTTTCCAACGTTTCTCACAGGGTCCGAGGCAAAACTACACACCTGCCACCTCCTGGTCTTCCCGATCACGCGGATCAAACCACCGAAGACGTGGAGCCAGGTCTCACAGATTCCCGACCCAGACAAAGTACCTCAAACGATCCAGGTCGCCTAACTGCAAACAGGATTCCTGACCCGAGCCATGTTCCCCAAACTCTAACCCCTTTGGCACCTGCCTCCAACTATTCTCCAGCAGGTGGATGGAAGCAACCACGGATGCCTGGGTCCGCCAAACAGTGCAGAGGGGATACACGATTGAATGCCGATACACATCCAGAGAGTTCTTTCGCGTCTTCCCCTGCTCTCTCAACCCATCCAAACGGGTTGCGATGCTTCGCGAGATCTCCAGACTCCTGCAGATCAGGGCAATAGAGCCCGTACTGACACCAGAGCGAGGAAGAGGCCTATACTCTATTCTCTTCCTCGTCGAGACAAGTAACGGAGAGTGGAGGGGAGTCCTCGACTTAAAGCGCCTCAACAAGGCAGTAAGGACACAGAGGTTCAAGAGGAGATCCTCGCTTCCATCACCCTAGCCCTGACGGAGGGAGATTGGCTGACATTTATGGACCTCAGAGATGTTTATCTTCATGTACCCATTTTCCCAGCACACAGACGGTGGCTCTGCTTTTGCTACCAGAACCGGCGCTGGCAGTATCGAGCTCTGCCCTTTGGCCTCGCCTCCGAGAACATTTACCAAAGTGCTAGTACCACTCATAGCCAAACTTCGCCTAGAGAGCATCGCCATTTTTCCATACCTGGACGATTTTCTCATCAGGGCACCGACAAGGGATCTTGCCCTCCATCACTTCCGACGCTCGATTGAGTACCTGACACACCACGGCTTCCTCGTAAATGCAGAAAAGAGCCACCTCGCTCCCACTCAGCAACTGGAACATCTGGGAGTGCTCTTCGAGCAGGGTGGTCAGGAGCAGGGTGTTTATCCCACCGCAACGTTAACACAAGATCTGGAGCCTGATAATGCTGGTTCGATCTCGACCTTGCACACCCCTGCTAACACTGGCCTTGCTACTGGGCCTCATGATATCCTGCACTCATCATCTCCAGTGGGTGCGTTTCCATTCCCGCCCCTACAGCACTTCCTCCAGCCGTGGCAGACACTTCTCATTATCAGGCACCCCGGCCTCTCTTCCGGTCAGCCCGGAGGTCCTGACCTCGCTAGACTGGTGGGAAAACCCACTCCGCTTCAGTCAGGGGGTCCCGCTTATGGATCCCGACCGAGTGAGATTCACAACAGATGCCAGTCTCCTGGGCTGGGGTGCCCACTTGAACTTGTAGACTGCCCAGGGCACCTGGTCGGCCACGGACCGCGCTCACAGCATGAACTGGCTGGAGCTGAAGGCCATCCGTCTAGCCCTGATACGCTTTTCCCGGCAAGTAGCGAGTTGCCACGTGATAGTCTTCACCGACAACACTACCGCCAAGGTGTATGTCAACCATCAAGGGGGTTCTCACTCTCCCTCACTGCATGCGGAAGCCGCGTGCCTTCTGCGCTAGGCGGAAACTCGTCTTCTATCGCTGGCGGCGCTCCACATATGAGGCGTGGACAATGTGGAAGCGGACTGGCTCAGTCGCAAACAGCTAGACCAGGGGGAATGGTCCCTTGGCCTTCCAACTCATTGTCTCCCGATACGGTCAGCCCATTCTTGATCTCTTTGCATCCTCCTCCAACGCCAAAACGGTCTGCTTCTTCAGCCGGGACCCTCATCCCAGAGCCGAAGCCCATGATGCACTCACCCAATGATGACCCCCGGGGGTGCTTTATGCTTTCCCCCAGTTTCCCCTTCTCAGCAGGGTGTTACACAGGTGCAAGCAACAAAGATCCACAGTCATCCTAGTGGCCTCTTACTGGCCTTGCAGACCCTGGTTTCCGGATCTCCTCCATCTCTCAGCGGGGGAGCATGTGATCCTTCCCACCTCAGCAGATCTGTTGTCCCAGGGCCCTCTGCTTTACAAGCAGCCTCAGTTCCTGAAGCTGACAGCTTGGCTACTGAGACCCTAGCCCTTCGGCACCTGGGATACTCGGATGCCGTCGTTGCTACGCTGTTGGCCTCTAAACGCAGGTCTGCTCAGCGTATCTACCAGTGTACCTGGAGAGTATTTGCGCAGTGGTGTCACACGCAGAGGGTTCCTTCCCAGTCCCCCTCTATTGCCCACGTCCTGCAATTCCTACAGGAGGGTCTAGACAAGGGACTCAGACCTAACACTTTGGCTAGGCAGCTCGCTGCCATCAGTAGCACCCTGGGTTCCTGTAGTGGGATTCAGCTCTCTGCTCACCCTCACATCCGACGGTTTTTGAGGGCTGCCCGCAAGATCTCTTCCCCCAGTCGTCCACAGGTTTCCCTCCTGGAACCTGAATGTGGTGATTAAGGCCCTGACAGGTCCGCCTTTCAAACCCCTCTGGGAGGTGCCCCTTTACTTCCTCTCAATCAAGGTCACCTTTCTCACTGCCATAACGTCCGCTAGGCGGGTCTCAGAGATTGGTGCCCTTTCTATGGACCCGTCACTGTGCTCTTTCAGAAAGGCGTCTGGCATCTTGCTCACAGATCTTCCTCCCTAAGGTGTGTTCTTCTTTTCACCTTGTGCGGGAAGTGATCCTGCTTTCCTTTTGTTACCCGCAACCCCCTCATCACCTAGAGTGATTATGGCACACTCTCGACCTCCTAAAGATCTACCTCGAGCGTACGGCACCGTTCCACCGCACCTCCAAGCCGCTAATCAGCTATCACCCCCGATCAAAGGGGAATGGGGCCTCCAAGTTGGTCATTGCACGTTGGCTATAAGCATGTAAGTAAGTAATAAGCTTATTGTAAGCCACATGGCTAAAACAAAGATTATATATATAAATATATATTTAAAATATAGACACAATGTAAAGGGGGACCCATACCCTTCTTAATACCGATACATGTACATAAACAACATAAACATCAGCATAGATTCTCAGGAGTGAGGTCGATAATTTGATCAAATCATTGTAAATATCAGTAGCCTCCTACAGATATAATCTCAACGCAGGAACACAATCCAGGTTCACGAATATGTAGGAATTCACAATAGGGGATAATCCCAGTACGGATATGAAAACCATAATAATCAGGAATGTAATATCCTAGATATTATCCTGGGATAGAGCCCAACCTATAGATCTACACCCCACCACCCAGGCAGTCTAGGAGTTCAAGAACACCCCAGAGTTCCTATAGAGAGAGCATTGTTATCTCCAATGTTAAATATAAACTGATGGATATATTCCCTACGCTGTTTACTTGCTCTATAGGCATAAATTGCTACATGTTTTGTTCGCACCGAGTTGAAATCCCCCAGCAAAAACATCAATTGTTGTGGATATCAGCATGCGTTGCCGATGCCCATAGGGCTGTGTGTTTGCTGGCCCCTCCTAGAATTCTTCCCCATTCTACTAGAGGGGCTATGGCGAATTGGGCTTTTCGATCCAGGGCTCCCTTGTCTGAAATTTGCAGGGCAGCTATGTGGAGGACGCCACATACGTTCACTAGACACTACAAAATTGATATTTTTGACTCTGCCGAGGCCTCCTTTGGTAGGCAGGTGTTACAGGGTGTTTTGGATGCCACTGATTGACTGGATCCCCGCCCTCTGCCGAATATTTTACTGCTTTTTACCTCCCATAGTCCAAATAACTGCACAGAGAGTCCATAGAATGGACAATTGGGTCCCTTATCTTGGAAATTGTCCTTCTGTGAACTCGATGGGAGGTTATTCGGCCCACCCGGGGATTGTACAGTGTAGTTCATAATTTTCACAAGTTTCTCTAACCCGTGCTTTGCCCCTTGTTAGGGGTAGTTCCTCTGTGTTTTGCCCTCTCGTTGCGGGTGTGGGGTTGTTTGTCTGTCTGTCTTCTCTTTTAGGTTTTCCTTGTCCAGAGGCTTTACACTCCGGGAAGTGAAGGAGCAACGTCCCTACGC
The DNA here is from genome assembly GCA_003113815.1 of Sphenodon punctatus. NCBI lineage: Eukaryota > Metazoa > Chordata > Lepidosauria > Sphenodontia > Sphenodontidae > Sphenodon > Sphenodon punctatus. The sequence goes on from QEPC01001129.1 coordinate 344,393, forward strand.
ATGCCCAGCTGAAGTTTTGGTGCTCCTCCTGCTGGCCATGCAGTAGATTGCTCCCATAATCCGAATAACCTCCCATTGAGTCCACAGAAGGACAATTCCCAAGGTAAGGGACCCAGTTGTCCATTCTGCGACGATGGTCCAACATGGATTCCATATTGCGTAGAAACTCTTGAATTTATCCTCTAGCACGGCAGTGATTCTTTCCATAGTGGTACAATACCATACTCTTTTGATCCAGTCTGTTTTGTGAGTTCTTGTGTCGTGTGAATGGCAGCTAGGATTAGTTGGTAGCATGTCGCTTTTCTGTCTTTGATTACAGGAATGTCCGGAAATAGTCCCAATAGGGTGACCTGTGGTGTCCTAGCCAGGTCAGTGCCCAAGATGTCCGTTAAGTGTGGCCATATAGCCTGGCAGAGTGGGAAAATCTTGGGACACGACCACCAGCAGTGGAGGCATGTGCTGATTTGGCCACATCCAAGCCAGCATGTTGTAGGATAGTCTCTGTTAATATTATGAATTTTCTCAGGAGTTAAGTACAATCTTAATGTCAGTCTTAGTTGTGGTTCTTTAACTGACAGCGATTGGGCACATCTATGCATGTGTTGCCAAAGTGTGAAGTGCTCCTTTTGCAAAAACGACACTTTTAGTTCTTTTCCCCATTGCTTTAAATATACCCAATCAGGCGTTTGTATAAACTTTTGTAGACGCATAAAATAATGTGGATATTATACCCTTGTCAGGGACTGTATCAAATAAAATAACTTCCAGTGTCTGAGGCTTTCTATGACACGATTCCCTATCTTGTGGGATTGTTAGATACTGCACAGTCTGGTGTACAGCATGAAATCCATTTTTTTCTTTCAACATTGCTTCCTTCCAGAGCCTCTCTAGATTTAAAATGCTCATTATTAAAAAGCGGTGCAGCTCTGTAGCAACCTTTTTTCTTCCATCTGTCTGCCAGTCTTTTATTAAAACCCCCACCATTAAATATTGTCCAAAGATTGGTGCATAGGGGGTTCTGCCCACTGTGATGTTTAGCTTGTATCTACAATTAGACCCTATCTTAACTGCCAGGTTTATAAAGGGGTGTATAATTTTTTCTTGCCTATTTAAATATCACTTTCCTAAAATAAATTATTTGAAGTCATTAATTTGTAAAATATTTTTCTCAATATTGATCCATTCAAGCTCTTTTAATTCCGTGATCCATGATTTAACTGCTCGTAGAGCGGAGGCCCAGAGCGTGGCTCTTATTTTTGATGGTGGCGGTTGCTGGAGGAGTGGAAGGGGTAATGCTTTTCCACCTGGGGCTGCCCTGCCCCCGTCCCTCTGGCTTATAAGGACTCCGGCCCCTGCAGGCGACTTTCAGAGGCCATTTCCAAAGACTATTTGCCATTTTGCAGCCAGAAGTAGGGGTTCTGGCTGGTCTGTTTTAGTTTTGTTTTAATGGTTTTTAGGGCATTATGGAATGGGGATTTTTGGTGGGAGAGGGCAGGCGTGGGGGCGGTGCAGGTGGGGTTTGGCTATGGGAGGTTGTGGGTGCTATGACACCCACCCACCCCCAGTAAGAGGATACAGGCAGGGGTAGGTGTGGAGAGTAGTTGTGCCACAGCCCCTTGGTGAGGGTGGGCAGGGGTATGGGGTAGTGTTGCTTCTCTGCTTGCCTCCCTGGCTATTTTTTCTGCAACGATGTCAGGCTCAGGAAGTGCCCACTGGGTTCTTGTTGAGCTGAGGGAGGGCTAATTTCCTTGGAAGGAAAGTTGTTGGGGCAGCTGTTGAACCGACTGGAGTCATGTTGGGCATGAGGAGGTATGGCAGGGGGAGGAAGTGTTGTCATGGGTACAGGAGTAGAGATTTGGTGTCTGTTCTGCTGTCGTCCTCTCTCCCCCACCCCCCGGAATATTTGGGGGTTGAGGTCAGTGGAACCTCTGATCTGTCACTGATGCTGCTTAATGTAAGGCCAGTGGCTAATAAGACAACTACCATCCATGATCTCATTAAGGATGAGGCTGCTGATCTCGTATGCATTACTAAGACCTGACTGAATGAGCCTTCTGGACCTGTGTTTGGCCCAGATGATGCAGCCTGGGTAGAATCCGCCTAGGATTGGAGGCCGGGGGGAAGGGGATTGTAGTGACGGTGGTCTGTCAAAGGTACCCAATGTTTGGACTTGTCCAACATGGAGTGTGTCCATCTTGTGTTCCAGGCCCAGGATAGATTTATTTATTCATTAAAACATTTGATATCCCGCCCCTCCTGCCAAAGGCAGCTTGGGGCGGCTTACAATGTATAGAAATATAAAAATACACATATTAAAAAAAATACACAAGCAACATAAATATAAAACATCTAAAAAGGGGGGAGAAGAGGAGAAAAAGGGGAGAAAACATCCCCCGGGAAAAGAGGAGGCAGGAAATAACTACCCCACCCTTATCACACACACCCCCCATAAAAATAAAAAACTACCCTCCCCCATCTCCCTCGCCAAAGGCCTGGCGGAACAACCAAGTCTTGAAATGACGTTGAAAAGAGGAGAGGTGCGGGGCCACCCAGACCTCTTCCGGGAGAGAGTTTCACAACCTCAGCGCGGCCACCGATAAACATAGTCACTCCCGGGATACCCAGTGGACTTCAAGAAGTTCGCTCCCGGTCGACCGCAGGGACTGATCTCGAGCATGGGGAGTGAGGCGATCCCGCAGATACATGTGGGGCCCAAACTGTATAGGGCTTTATAGGTAAGAACCAGCACCTTGAATTGGGCCTGGAAGACTGTAGGCAGCCAGTGCAGAGAATGGAGCACCCGTGTAATATGCTCCCAACGGACCTTTCCCATGAGAGGGGCCGCTGCATTCTGCACCAGCTGCAATCTCCGAACCATCACCATGGGCAGCCCCACGTGGAGTACGTTACAGTAGTCCAGTCTTGAGGTGATGAAAGCATGGATGATTGTGGCTGGGTCTGAGACGTACGGCCAAAGCCGTCACACCAGGTGTAATTGGCGGAATGTGGTCCTTGCCACAGCTCCAACCTGGGCATCTAGACAAAGCTGCACATCAAGGAGCATTCCCAGACTCCGAACCTGGGGAACTAGTGGGGGGCAAACCCCCGTCAATGATGGGGGACGCCACACCCACCGCCTTCCCCACTATCACCACCTCCATCTTGTCAGGGTTCAACTTCAGTCGGCTCGCCCTCATCCAGTCCCCCACAGCCGCCAGACATCGTGTAAGCACCAAGACTGCAGGGTCTAGGTCGGATGAAAAAGATAGTTGAGTGTCATCAGCATATTGATGACGACAAACTCCAGAGCGCCTCGCAACCTCGCCCAGCAGCTCCATGTACACGTGGAACAGGAGAGGGGACAGAATAGAACTCTGCCGAGTCACTACCCGTTCAATAACCTTCCTTTTTTCATTTTTTTTGAAGATGGCAAGGCAATTGTCCTTTTTATGTGAATGGCTTAAATAACCCAAATAAAAGGAAACAAAACCTAATTTTTTGTTGCACAGAGAGCCTTGTGGGACTCCACACAAGAGGTCCTGGGGAGATGAAAAATGGTCCCAGAGCACCATTTGCTTAGTTCTTCCGGCCAGGAACGAGCGGAAACGTTCGAGAACAGTCCTGCCCACCCTGGCATGGTCCCACAGGCGAGGCACCAACATCTCATGGTCAGCGGTATCAAAAGCAGCTGACAGATCTATTAGAATCAGCAGGAGGGAGCAGCATTCAAATCTAATAAACTAAACTAGATGCCCAGGTTGGGGCTGTGGCGTGGAGCGCATTCCACCAATTACATCTCATGCAACGGCTTCAACCATATGTCTCAAACTCTGACCTGGCCACTATCATCCGCACGGTCATCGCCTCAGGACTCGACCATTACAACACTCTACGGTTCGGAGACTGCAGCTGGTGCAGAATGCGGTGGCCCATCTCCTAATGGGAATGGGCCGCCGAGAGGATATTACACCGGTGCTCCATTCTCTGCACTGGCTGCCTATAGTCTTCCAGTCCTGAATCAAGGTGCTGGTTCTTACCTATAAACCCCTATACGACTTGGGCCCCATATATCTGCAGGATCGCCTCACTTCTCATGCTCTAGATCGGCCCCTGCGGTCGACCGGGAGTGCCCTTCTCGAAGTCCCCCTGAGGGGTGGCAATTATGGCGATGGCGTGTCGCGTTCTTGTTGGCCACGCCGAGGCTGTGGAACTCCCTCCCGGCAGAGGCTCTGACCTCTCCTCTCTTCAACGTCCGTGCAAGACCTGACTGTTCCTCCAGGCCTTTGGTGAGGGTGGGTTTTTATTTTTATGGGGTGGTAAGGGTGGGGTATTTATTTCCTCCCTCCTCTTCCCCCTGGTGGGGGGGATGTGTTCTCCTTTTTTCCTCTCTTCTTCCCCCTTTTTAGATGTGTTACGTTTATGTTGTTTATTTTTTGTGTGCATTTTTACATTTTTATACATTATAAGCCACCCTGAGCTGCCTTTCGCAGGAGGGGTGGGATATCAAATGTTTTAATAAATAAATAAACTCATGCGCTACATCTCTAAACACCTCTCTTCTCCTGTGCACTACATCCCTAGCTATGGCTTTTTCTCCCCACTAAAAGGTGATTAAGGAAGTAGAAAGATTATTTTATACGTTTATTTTTTGAGTGGTACGTTTTCCAGTAGCGAGTGATTATACAGGCTGCAATAGAAAAGGGAGGGCTGGGTCTGTGGAATGTATTAGATTTCTCTATGGCCATTTTTGTGACAATCTGATTCACGCAGCTGAATTAGATGCAGAAGGACCAGGGTCACGCCTGTGGGCAGTCCTCTCCCCAAAAACCTGGCAAGATGCTCTCTGGGGAGAGGCTTGGTGGGACAGAGGGGTGACAAAGACACAAGGACCAGTGGTAACAAGAACGAGAGGACTGCCGTTTATTTCCATAGCTTTGGACTGGACAGTTAAATCAAAAGTTAAAGTGGAAGTATTGAAGGATATTGGAACACCGTTAAGGTAAAAAGGAGGAAAATATATACTGACATTATACAATCAATCAAAAAACGAAACAGCTATGAAAGATGTTAATAACAAGAGAAGAGGAAAATCCTTTTATGGACAGATGTCTTCCCCAGTCCCAGAGGGACACACGATGGAGACTTTTTCATAATTCAGTTTCTGTCAATGCTTCTGCAAAGTGGAAAACTGGAACAGGAAAGTTCTGGTCTAAACAAGATTGCTAAAAGAGCCGGATGAGGCAGGGCAGCATTTCTTGCTGGAGTGGCCGGAGGCAGTTAAGAATTGACGTGCTTTATTTGTGCCATGTTTAGCTAGGTTGTACGACACTTTTTCCTTCAATGTTGCTAATGATAAGAATGTACAATGTCTTATATGATACAAGTATGAGTTAATATATCCAAGAGTAGTAGCTGTCTCTGAGCTCCTGTTTAATGTACACTAGCTTGACTATTCTCAGCCTTTTGTTTTTTCGTATACTCATTCACAATTCTTCAAATTATAGTAAACCAATCTAGTCTAAGGTTTTTAGATGGTGGTATTTTCATTTCTTACACTTTTTTCTCCTTTGATGGTGGTATTTTCACTTTTCTCTCCTTCGGTTAATATAATCCAAGTTAACCTAATCCAAGTTATGTATGTAGCCAATCCCCAAAAGGTTTTCAAACTTGCTCAAGCTTTCATAATTATCTCTAATTCTGCAAATACAAAAGCTAAGGGCACAAGTGATACGTAGGTGAACATAATGTGAATTGAATGGGGAAAATGCTAGCGCATGAGCTAGACATATCATTTGAAAAGCAATTTGGACAATGTAAAAGACAATAAGACAGTTGTATCAGTCCCCTAAGAACAGGCGGGGCTTCCAGAACTTCAGGGATTTTCTACCTTGATTAAGGAACCCCACTAGTGGCCCCTTAGTTAAGGTGGAGCTAACTTTGTTGTTGAAGAGGTCTTTTTATTTCAATGGGAGTCCTTGGGGCAAATTCCACTGGGTGACGACCGATATTGACTAGGTTTTCTCTTTGATCTTGCCGGCAAGAGAGAATCTGGTCGCATAGGAGAGGCAGGAAAGGCTCCGAGTACATGCTAATGTTAACAGATAGTGAAATGGCCCGGTGGAAGATATTTTACTTAGTTAGTAAGTAAGTATAAGTTTATTTAGGCATTAGGTTACGCCCTAGCCATTTCAAAGTTCACACATACATATATTGTACATAAGACAGAACAAAATGTTACATAAATCATTAAATCACTGGGTTTAAAGTACAAACATAGAAAACCATTTTCCCTAGACTGGGGCAGCCGAAAGGATTTCGCCCATGGACAGTCGTTCCCTGAGAAGGGTCAAACTCTATATTGTGGCTTCACGTTCCTGAGACGAAGGAGCCATCACAGGAGACAAAATCAGAAGTGCAAAGGCCTTGCCTTTCTCGGGGCTTGTGCTAGCAATGCTTGGCCCCTGCAGCACTCAAAACCCAATAGAGAAATGCCTAGCCCTTCTCGGGGCGTGGGTGTGCAGTCCTTGACCCCTGAACTGCAATCACATAACATGGAACTCGGAGTCCAACTGGACCCCTACTCCGATATATATCAGGTGAAATACGCATTCATACAATCCCCAATACATAAATCCCTCTATTCCAGGCCTCAGAGCTGTCTACACACGATTGTCAAGGCATCTATGGCAGCCCCTGATCGCAAAGCTGCCTTTTATTAATATTGATCTTAAGGAATTTGGCCACCACTTTAGATGTATTTGGAAACTGCTTCTCCAGTAACAAAGATAGGCAAGACTCATTTGTTCTGCCTAAAGAGGTACAGATTAGAGGATATATCAGACTTTTTGGGGGGTCCGGCAAGGTTGTCTCCTGGCCCCGACATTATTCAATATGTAAATTCTCTGATATGTGACCATTGTGATCCAGGGAATTACCATCCTCCCCGAATTGGCTCTAAGAAAATCTATAGGCTAATGTATGCGGACGATACGGTCCTGGTTTCTCTTAGTAAATGTGGATTAAATAGATCGTTGACTGATTTTGGTAATAGATGTAGAGAGAAGAACCTTGCCATAAACTATAATAAAACCATAATTATGATTGTGGCAAAATGTCACAAGAAATATGAATGGGAATTGCAGGGCCATAAATTGGAGCAGGTAAGAGCCTATAAATATCTTGGAATCATTCTAGCCGATAATGGTACCTGGATAGCCCATTTGTCGGCTATAAAGGCAAAGGCCCAATCGGAATCTTGGGCCATACAGTGATTTTTTTTATCCGTATTGACAGCAATGTATTAGCGAAGTATATAAAGCTTTTTAGGCTAAAGTGTTAGCAAAATTATTGTATGGGGTGCAAATCTGGGGGTATGATCACAGGGCCTTGGAAAAACTGTTCACTAATTAATCAATTCTGGAAGCGGATTTTGAGGCTTCCGGTTTCCTCAGACTCGGCTATGATAACATTGGAGTTGGGTGGCCATTCCCTAAAAGCACTTATAGAGCTACGCCTGTTGAAATTTTGGGCAAGGATGAGAGAGCGCCCAGATACCGCTTTAGCGGCACTAGCTTTAAAGGAGAAGCAACTGGACCAGGAAGGTGGTATGGATCCATGGTGGACGGAAGTTAAACTTAATCTGGCTTCCCTAGGCTTTTCTGAAATATGGCTGCAGAACGATACTAGTAATTATATAACAAAGCTTCTAAAACAGCGGATATGTGATATTGATAGACAGAAACGAATAGTTTCAGCTGCTCGCGTTAAGGCTTCCCCCTTTTATCAATATCTGATACCATCGGGGGGGGGGGGGCTTCCTATATTCACTCCCTCATTGATCCAAAACTGAGACCTGCTTTTATTAGTTTGAGGTTCCAATCCATGTATACAGCGGTCTTGTTTGGGAGGTATCGGGGGATTCCATAGGCCGAGCGGTTATGCCCCTGTGGAGGAGGGATCGAAGATTTGGGACATTATCTAATAACTTGCCCCTTTTACGATACATACCGTCGGCAGTTAGGGGCCGCCATTGGATGGGATGCTGCGTCACCTAAAACCCAGCAGCTGATTTATCTGTTGGGAGACAAGGATCCCTTAAGAACAAAATTGGTGGCCATTTTTGCGTTGAGAATTGAAAGCATTCAAAGAAAGTGGCATCTTAATCCGGACCTTCATTCTTGACGGCAATAGAGAGTATGCCGCTGGACTTTTGTGGGGTGTGTGGAGGCTAGACATATGATCTGCTAAGGAAGTAGGGGGGGTCCTCTGTGGACATAGAGTAACAAGTATATCATTTTGACACCAGGTATTTTGTATCTTGGGTTGCTGTATGCTTTTTTTAATTGGGAACTGTTTTAATTTTTTGTTTGTTGATTCCTTGATGTTTTCCTTTTTTGTATCCTCTGTAGTGTGGTTTAATGTGGATATTCTCTGTTGTTGTAAGGGCCATGTGGCTAACAACAAATAAACTTACTACTACTACTACTACTTTCCTTTCCTCTCTATCATTCAGATTTTCCACATAAGGCATAGGTTTAGGGAATTGATTCGTTAGTCGTAAGTATTATTATTATTATTATTATAATTATAAACATTTATATAGCGCCAGCCATGTGCCTGGCGCTGTACAGAACATAGAAATAGACGCAGTCGCTGCCTGTGGCTTACAATCTAAAAGACGAGGGGGAGACAGGGAGAGGGGACGGTGGGAGAGACAGGGGAGAAGACAAACAAACAGTCAGGCGAATGCGAAGTCTCAGGTGCGTGTGCTTGACTTGGTTACAGTCAGGTTGCAGCAGTCAGCAGAGGAGGGCAGACAGTAAGTATATGGGGAAGGACTAGCAGGCATTGGGAAAGGCGGCGAGGGAAAAGTGGGTGTTGAGGAGGGATTTGAAGGAGCGGAGGGAAGGGGCAATGCGGATGTGGGATGGGAGGGAGTTCCAGGCATGGGGGCCAGCGAGGGAGAAGGATCGAAGGCGGTTAGGTGAGAAGGAGAAACGAGGGAGAGTGAGGGAGGGAAGAGCGGAGAGTGCGTGCAGGAGTGCATAAGATTAGGTCTGAGAGGTAAGGGGGGCTTGGTTGTGGAGTGTTATGAACGTGAATACCAGGAGTTTAAACAGGATACGTTCAGGAAGGGGGAGCCAGCCAAGAGAGGAGAGGAGAGGCTGCACATGGTCGAAGCGACGGGCAGAGTGAATGACCTTGGCAGCGGTCATATAAAGCCCTACTTTGGCCGAGCTGAGAAAAGCTGGAAGATCCCTCAGAAATAAATTAAAGAGTATTGGAGCCAAAATACGTCCTTGTCGCACACCCCTTCCCGTCCTGACCTCATCTGACAATAAACCCTCTAGATCCATTCTCACTCTTAAGAGAAGAATTTTTAGGTAGCATACGAATCAAATTTAACAATCTTGGTTCCATGCAACAAAAAGGCCCCTACTAACAGGTGCATATTTGTTAATTAAGTGGGAAATAACCATACAATAGTCTACTGTTGCCTGGCAGCTCTAAAGCCATTTTGTTCCTCTGGGATCACCTTCCCCTCCTCAATCCATAACATTAGCTTAATAAATAAATATCGAGCGTAGAGTTTCCCTACAACGCTAAGTAGGCCGTAAGTGATTTGGGGAGGATCTAGCTCCCTTCTTATGTATGGGCACCACTATAGCTCTATTCCACTCAGCTGAAACTCTCCTCAAGGCGTTAATTGCTGTAAATAAAGATGCCAACACCGGGGCCCACCAATTTTTTTTAAAGACTTAAAAAAAATTCTGGTTGTAGAAAATCTCCACCTGAAGCCTTTTCGTTTTTAATATGTGAGATCAGATCCACAATCTCATCCGCATCAACCGGCGGCCGTTGGCTAGATATATCTACGACAAAAGATGTCGTATGCTCAGGGGTGTGTGCGGCTACCGCATAGAGAGCTGAAAAGGGCTCTTCCCCATTTAGTCTCTGGGACTAAGGGAGTTACGTTTAGCCTGCTCCCCAAATCTGAACTCTTAATCATACTCCAAAGAAGAGCTAAGTCCCGGTCCACTACACTTTTTAATAATCGATTCCACCCTTCCCTGTGATGTTCTTTTTCTTTTGTTTCTCAGCAGTACTCTAGAAGAGCTTCTGCCTTAACCAAGTTTATTGCAGCCTGTGGAGTGTTCGATCTTCTAGAGATACGTAAGTGGGCTCGAAGCTCCCTCCTTCTCAAACCACCCTACCTGCCTGGCCTGTTCGTTCTTTCCCAAGTATCAGCTTGCCTGCTTAGGAGGGGCCGCAATCATTCCACCGTCCTTTCATCATTTCTTATGACCAATTCAGGTTGATCAATCTCTGTCGTGTTCGTTTTATACTGTAGCCCCTGTTCTGAACTCAAAACCACTTGCAATCCTTCCTCAATTTCCTTCACCCATTTTTTCCTAACAGGTTTGCCTTTCGGTTTTATTTCAGAATCATCGCCACTGGCCTCTAATTTCTTAGCATCTTGAGGGAGTGCTAATCTTAATTGCACAGGCAGATAATCACTAACTGGCTGTACACCTATGGAAAAATCCTGCACAAAGGTCTCTAAGTTCAGAGAAAGGGCCATTATTATTATTATTATTAATACATTTATATAGCGCCAGCAGTGTACCTGGCACTTAACAAAGTAATAAAATTGACACGGTCCCTGCCCCTAGGGCTTACAGTCTGAGAGACAGGAGCTGGGGGAGAGACATAGGAAGGGGAACAGAGGGAGAGACAAGGGGTCTAACATTCATGAAGATGCGAGGTCTCAAGTGCACGTACTTGGCTTGGTTACGATGAGAATGACAGCAGGCAGGTCCATGTTGCAAGGATAAGGGTAAACCGATCGTAGGTATAGGAATAGTGGCTCAGCAGGATAAAGAGTCAGACAGAGCAGAGCGAAAGAGGTGAGTTTTAAGGAGAGATTTGAAGGTATGAAGGGAGGGGGCAAGGCGGATGTGGACAGGGAGGGAGTTCCAGGCATGGGGGGCAGCAAGTGAGAAGGGACGAAGGCGCTTAGGGGAGCAGGGAAGGCGTGGAAGGGTGAGAGAAGGGACAGAGGAGGAGCGAAGTGCACGGGCTGGAGTATGGAGGGCGATAAGTGCAGAGAGGTAGGGGGAGCGAGGTTGTGAAGAGCTTTATAGGTGAAGAGTCAATTGTACTATATTGGCAACTTTGATCTAATTTTAATCCAGGAATCCTGGACGATTGGTGAACTAACACTAAAAGGATATGAAGGCCATATAGTCAATTGTACTATTTCCTAATGTCAAAGAGAGAGTCAGCTCACTGATTGATCGCTAGGGCACCTACCATTTAAGAGAGAGAGATTTGCATGGTGCAGTAGTCTAGCAAAAAATATCCCACTTTTGTTTAGCTCTATATCTCTTGAGATTCTTTCACTTAACAAGGGGCATTCATTTCCAGCCAGAAATTTCCAAACTGAAATAATTCCATGTTGTTCTGTCCTAATCTAGCATTAAAGTCCCCTGCCCATAGAATATAAGCTCCTGGGCACCATTCCTCCAGAAACTTAACATAATTCAAAAGTTCCTCCCACATGATGTCATCATAAGATTTCACTCCTGCTGGTGGAATATAAACATTACAAATTTAAAAAGTATAGCTCAGAAGTGACATCTTTAACACCACAAACAAAGGGAGGAAGATTAGCTAAGAGCATACATGGGGTCCCCAGTTTCCCACTAATAAAACAGGCCAGTCCTCCTCTGGGTCTGCATCTGCTTTCCGTTGGAATAGCCTCAGTTCTTAAACCTTCATATCCTTTTAGCGTTAGTTCACCAATCGTCCAGGATTCCTGGATTAAAATTAGATCAAAGTTGCCAATATATTTCATAAACTCCCTATCCAGTAACCTAGCTCACCAACCAGCAACATTCCAGGAAACTATTGCAATATCAACTATTAAACTACACCCTTTATCCATAGATAAAGACTGTTTATGTTCCACCTTTGGTTTAAGGTGGTCTAAATTTAGTCCACCTTGTACAATCTATTATTATCATTATTATTAACAAACATTTATATAGCGCCAGCAGTGTACCTGGCACTTTACAAAGTAATAAAATAGACACGGTCCCTGCCCCTAGGGCTTACAATCTGAGAGACAGGAGCTGGGGGAGAGACTTAGGAAGGGGAACAGAGGGAGAGACAAGGGGTCTAACATTCATGAAGATGCGAGGTCTCAAGTGCACGTACTTGGCTTGGTTACGATGAGAATGACAGCAGGCAGGTCCATGTTGCAAGGATAAGGGTAAACCGATCGTAGGTATAGGAATAGTGGCTCAGCAGGATAAAGAGTCAGACAGAGCAGAGCGAAAGAGGTGAGTTTTAAGGAGAGATTTGAAGGTATGAAGGGAGGGGGCAAGGCGGATGTGGACAGGGAGGGAGTTCCAGGCATGGGGGGCAGCAAGTGAGAAGGGACGAAGGCGCTTAGGGGAGCAGGGAAGGCGTGGAAGGGTGAGAGAAGGGACAGAGGAGGAGCGAAGTGCACGGGCTGGAGTATGGAGGGCGATAAGTGCAGAGAGGTAGGGGGGAGCGAGGTTGTGAAGAGCTTTATAGGTGAAGACTAGGAGCTTGTGCAGGATTCGTTCAGGAAGGGGAAGCCAGTGAAGTGAAAATCTAGTTTTGTGTCCATTTAATCTGGGAGCTAGCCAAGCTGCAGTCTCTGTCTGCCACTAAAATCTGAGCAGGTCACGCCAAAACCTCCCCTTTCTGACATTCAGGATGTAGATGATTCCCACACCCAGTTTCCCCAAGTCTCCTTCCCATTGTTCCCACATCGGAGGCTTCCAACCTATGCTCTATCTCCCCATTGACCCCCCAACTTCCCTTTTTTATCAATGGGGGAATGGGAGTCTTCTCCTCCACTCTAACCAACCTAGGACTTGAGATGTCAGAAACAGCCCCCTGTTCTGATATATTTGATTCTGGGGGCGGGGAAGTTGCAGCAAACCTAATTTTCCCCAGGATAATTCTCTCACCCTCCTACATCTCCCCCAGATTATCCTTATTAACTGCCACCATTTTCTGACTGGATTCTTCTATCAATCTGGGCAAATCTAAGTCCCTGCTGGTAGCTCTTACGTGGTGTCCCTGAAATTAAGGGGCTCCCTTTTCCGGTAAGGACTGAGGTTGCATTTCCACCATGGTTTTAGCTCCATTGTTCATAATGTTTTTAGCCAGCCAAACATCCCTAGTCCTAAGTGTCCCAGCTGTCCTCAAAATGTGTCCTACTGAAAATGTTCTTTTAAACAATACCAACCCACTTATGAAAAGAAGGTCGATTCCAGATGGATCTGATTGCGCTGATATCTGCAGGTGAGCATTGTATACTAATCAAAGCCCTTAAGTGTCTGACTTCTAAATGAGGGCTACTCCACAAAGGAATTATCCCGTTAGATAAAGGATAAACTGTGAAGGTCACTGCATTTTGAACCAGCTCAAAACAATGCTGATTGATTCCTGACCCTAGGCCAGATCTTACTTCGTCTGACAGATGGTCACTTACAAAGTTCCCCATCTGGGGGCCTGTAGCCTTAAAGAGTAGATCATGAGAGATCTCTCTTTGTCCTTCTAACATACTGGTCAGACTCTTCAGTTGTGCAAAAATAAGATTTAACGTTCTGGAAATCAGAAGTGTTTGTTCAGAGAACCGTTCTAGATGAAACTTAGCTCCTTTAGAGAAATCCCCGGCAGAGGCCTAGTGTTGTTTTGCTTCCCACTGTAGTTAAGTTTGTCCCTCACTTGTGGCATAAGCTGAATCAGCCACAGACCCTTCCTTAGATTTTTCTCCAGGAGAGAATGGTGTTCCTTTGACATCAGGATCCAAAATGGAAAAAGAATTAGATAATGGGATAGAAAAATCCAAGGGCTCAGTCCCAGGAGGCCCATTTTTCTTTGGTTTAGTGGCATATAGATACTCATCAAGTTTCCTTTGTTTTACAGGTGGAGAGATCTCACACTTGCCCACTGGTCTTTTCATCATTAAGGGAAATATAAAGGGATACTCTTCCCAGATACTTCCCCAACAACAACCCAAACTATTCCCCTTTACAGGTAGTCTCCTATTGAAGCCTAACCCCTAGGGTTATCAATACCTTTTCCCCTCCGGAGCGTGCCCTGAGAAAGCTTGGCCCCTGTAGATAATGAGAACAAAGCCTTCCCCTTAACGGGGTGTATGTACCTTGGCAAAGCTTGGCCCCTGCGGACAGTGGAGACAATGCCTTCCCCTTTACAGGGTGTACCGTGGCGAAGCTTGGCCCCTGCGGACAGTGGAAACAAAGCCTTCCCCTTCACAGGGTGTACCTTGGCGGAGCTTGGCCCCTGTGAGCAGTGGAGACAATGCCTTCCCCTTCACAGGGTGTACCTTGGCGGAGCTTGGCCCCTGCGGACAGTGGAGACAATGCCTTCCCCTTCACAGGGTGTACCTTGGCGAAGCTTGGCCCCTGTGAGCAGTGGAGACAATGCCTTCCCCTTCACAGGGTGTACCTTGGCGAAGCTTGGCCCCTGTGAGCAGTGGAGACAATGCCTTCCCCTTCACAGGGTATACTAGGGATGGGCGAACGCGGTTCGGCAGTTCAGAGTTCGGACTGAACTCGACTAGTTCGGTGAACCGAAATGAACTTCCGAAACGAACTCGATTTCAATCTAACCGAACCGAATTTCTGAACTTGGCTCTGTTTGCCCATCCCTAAAAGATAATTCATTTAATTCAATGGGGTTTGAATTTCCGAACTCTGTTCTGTTCGCCCATCCCTAGGGTATACCTTGGCAAAGCTTGGCCCCGTGGACAATGGGAAACAATGCCTCCCCCTTTACAGGGTATACCTTGGCAAAGCTTGGCCCCGTGGACAATGGGAACAATGCCTCCCCCTTTACAGGGTATACCTTGGCAAAGCTTGGCCCCGTGGACAATGGGAACAATGCCTCCCCCTTTACAGGGTATACCGTGGCAAAGCTTGGCACCTGTGGACAATGGGAACAATGCCTTCCCCTTTATGGGGTGAAGATTGACCCCCCTATGAATAGTGGAAAGTATGCCTTCCCCTTGACGAGGCTTGGCCCCTGTAAACAATGGGAACAATACCGTTCTTTTACAGGGTACAACTTAGCACAGCTTTACCCCAACGAACACATACCCTCCCCCGTTTAGGAGAGACTGAGAAACGCCCCTCGTGGGGGACACCTCAGGAATTTAGCAAACCATAGCCCTTAAACCCACATAACACAGCATCTCTCAGCAGGCCAACTCACACGGCCTCAAAAACGTCAGATAATTGTGGCTCAGGCTTCCACGGCGTGCCGAAGGGGTGCGCACACAAGGGGGCCTGCCCGTGTGCGTGTTGCCCTTCGGTGCGACGCCTACGGCGCTGCTGGAGGCTAATCCCCTTGTCATGGGGGTGGGTGGGCCAGCCTCGTTAGTGCTCCCAGCTGCTTAAAGTCCTCTCTCTCTACACCACCAAACGGAGCCTGCAAGATCCACCCCCTGCTGTCTGCTCGTGGGTCTTTTCCTTTGTTTAAAACTTTTTATTATTGAATTAATCTTTTTTTAATTTATTTCACAATTTTATACCCCGCCCCTTCTGCAAGGCAGCTCCGGGCGGCTTACACTTAAAACAAAAATATAAACCACATAAAATACCAATATAAAAAAAACACATGGTAAAGCCATAAAACAAACATAAAACAAGCTTCCCTCCATCCCATCCTCCCTCATCCGTCCCCTCCACCGAACGTCTGGCGGAACAGCCAGGTTTTACAAACCCGACCAACAAAAAGTCAGCGGGTCCGGGTGTGCCGCCCCTGGGAGGGAATTCCACAGCCGAGATGCGGCCACTGAGAATGCCCTCTCCGTAGTGGCCCCCCGATTTGCTCAGGGGACCTCCCAAGAAGGTGCCACCAGTGGGACCGCAGGGGCCGATCGAGGACCCAGGGAGTGAGGCGGTCCTAGGCCGTGTAGGGCTTTAAAGGTGAGAACCAACACCTTGAATTAGGCCCGGAAGAAAATCGGCAGCCAGTGCAGAGAACGAAGCACCGGTGTAATGTGCTCCTGGGGATCCGACCCCCGTAAGGAGCTGGGCCGCCATATTCTGCACCAGCTGAAGGTTATCACCTTTTACGCTCCGAGCTGCCACTACCTGCCTGCCCAGCCAGCAGCACATTCAAGCCGCCTGCGTGCCAGGGCTGAGTGTAGGCAGGGCTGCCGGCTTACTGGTGCTGCAGCCGCCCCTGCCATCCGCATCCACCCGGCATCCTTTGCCAGCGTTTCTGCTAGCATTATGCTGCTGCTGCAGCCGCCCTCTTCCCTTGCTCACTGGGTGACGTGAGGGGAGCAGAGCAGAGGCCAGCGGGCAGGCAGGGGCAGGCCTACTCGGGGGTAGAGGGATGCTAGCTTCAGGGGGCAAGGATGCGGGGGTGAAGTCAGGAGGGGGCTGTTAAGCAGTCGGCACCGCTGCAGCATGCATGCAAGGAGCCTCATAACTGTAGCTTGCAGCATCAGCAGCTGGGCAAGAGAGAGCCTCTTTGCGAGGAACCTTTCCACTGTGCTTTTCTCCTCTGCTCCCTTTCCAGCATGGAAAGCCAAGAGGAGTTTCCTTCTTTGCGTCCCTGCTTGCCCCAAGTGCACCCCCTCTCTGCCTCCTGTAAGTTTGCAAAGCCTCCTTGGTTTCAGCAGATCTGTCTCGGGCTACAGTTTCTCTGGCAGGGCATGGGCTAGTTAGGAGCTCAGCTTGTGGGTTGCACTGAGGGATGGGTGGCTCATCTTAGCAAGTGAAGTCCGTCCTCCTTTTGTGGGGGAAACTCTAGAGAAGCCCCCTAGGTGCAGTGCTAGGTCTCTGTCTGGAGAGTTGCACTGGCCAGTTGTCTTCTATTCCCGCATGCAAATTGTTTCCTCCTTCCTCTCCAAGCCCCCAGCCTGAAAATCCCTCAGCCACCGGCACACCAAGCTCCAGGTGAGCCATGTCAGCAGCTAACAAACTAGCCAGATACCCGACTGGCAATCAACGTCAGTGGCTGCTGGAGCCACATCTGTCTCTTGTTAGCTGGGGGGGGTTGGGCTTCGGAGTTGCTCTGGACTGAGGGAGCTGGGATAGTGGAATCCTCCTCTGGTCAAAGGCTTGCGGTTTCCTAAAGCTGCCTGCTTCAAACAGGCTGACTCACTAGCCTAGCAAACGGAGGAGGCATGGACATCCCTTACGCTGCATGACTAGAAGGTGAATCTGCACAGACACGAGGAGTAAGTGTCTCTGGAACTGCCAGTGGCCGCATCCTGCTGCCACTCTGCCTCCCCAAAGCTGCAATCCGGATCTGGACAAGGGGGGTGGGGATTCAAAGCTGCAAGGTTTCAGATTTCTAGCACTTAGTGCATTTTCCTTTCCTTGGTGTTTAGAAAAGGAATAAATGGATGTGTCAGAAACCAACTGTCACATTAAACATTTTTTTGTGGTTGAATAAAAATATAATGCTTAATGTCTGATATGGGTTTGATATGGCCTTTGAACGTTGGGTATCTTATCTAGCTTCCTTCAGCCCAAGAATATCCAATGTTTGACCAGCTTCATTAACATTAATCTGAGACCCATCTTCACTGTGTTTCCCCTATTGGTGTCATTTCCCATGGGGCTCTGACTTTAATATGGAAATTGCTTTGTCAAGATCTAACCACCTCTGGGGGGGTGGAGTGCAGCACAGCAGCGCTGTGACAGTGCCTCATGATGGCCCATTCTCACCGCTTAGGGTAAAAACCAAAGAATCATTTACAAACTGAAAAATCACACACAAATGTGTGTTTTGTGACATTGCAATTTTGGTTCCAATTGCAATGGGATCAGAATACCCAGTCTAAAATCTCTGCACATGCTAAGATTGCCATGATTTTTTTTCTACAACCACAAATTGTCATTAAACCTTAGTTTTATGTTACATGTGGAAACAATAGTACATCTAAAAGTATGGGACATGTTGCTACTCGCTCAGGGATTTAAAATTAATAGGAGTAACTGGTGATTTAATAAGGTCCCTGATAGTGTTGATTATAGCCCTGTTCACCTTGTGAAAACGGATGTGATTCAACATGAGTGAACCTTCCTGATTCCTGCCTCCCCCCCCTCCAAAGGTCTCTATCTGCATATATACCGTATCTCAAAGAAAACAGTGTCCTAGTTTGGCTGCCTGAGTTTGTACCAAGGCAGAATGAATTTGGCCTAATCAGCTTCTTGCTGAGTTTCTGCTCCTGCGCTCAAGCAGCCGAAATCATTCATTCCACTCTGGAACATTTAGCAACTGCAAAAATTGCTTGCATAGAATAGCAATTCCTTCTCCTGAATAGTTTTCTTTCCATCGTCTGAGGCCGAGCGCAGCTCCTGTTCTAGTTTCTACTCTGCACTAGTAGCAGCTTAATAGAGCTCATTTCCCAGCTGCTGCTTCTGACTGACTAGGCTACATGCCTAAGGAACGGCTGTGTGTGGCCCGAAAGCTTCCAAGTTCTCAGCCCCACCATTTGATTTGGATTAGACTTCTATGGTGGCGGGGAGTCCTTTTCTTGTCCCTGGGGTCATTGCAATCTAGCTGTGCCCCTGGCTGCTGGGCTGGGAAGAGCAGAGAAGGGGAGTGCAGGCCGGTCCCCGCTGCCCACATTGAATCTCAATTATTTTGCTGGTGCTTCTGCCAGTACCATGTGGCTGCTGCCACATCTCCACCCTTCCCTTCCTCCCTCGCTGGGCGATGCTGGCTGCCTCTGGTGCTGGTTGGTGAGTGTGCATCGGAGACTGTCACTGCCACCAGGCAGGAAGGGCTTGGGTGGGACGGAGGAGGCCTGAGGAGAACATTAAATGATTAGGGGGGCACAAATGAACTAGTTATGGAGTTGGGGGCAGCATTAAGTGATAATGGGGGCACAAATGAACTGGTTATGGGGTTGGGGCAGCATGAATTGAGTATGAGGGCACAAATGAATATGGGGCACAAATGAACTGGTAATGGGGTTGGGGCAGCATGAATTGAGTATGAGGGCACAAATGAACTCGTTAGGGGCAACATTGATCAGTTGTGGGGGGCACAAATGAATGGATTATTGGGTGGGGGCAGAAATGAACTGATTGGGGGGGTGGGGGAGGCATAATTCAATGTGAACTAACTGCATTTGCTGCTGGTGGGGCTGGAGACCTGTTAGTAATTGTACTAGTAGTGATAGCCACCCTTGTGCCTTCACATCCCCATTCCCCACCCAGCTGTTTTTTGTGTGTTTGTGTTAGTACGGCAAGGGGTGGGGAACTTTTTCCCTCCCCGTGGCCACTTTGATTATTAGTAAAAAGTTTTAAGGCTAGAGTTTGTATAAGTTGAAGGCCGGGGCGTACTCGGGAACAGAAAGGTTTAGATCATAGCTGTCCCGACATGGAGTGCCGGCTGCCCTCATTTCTGCTTCCTTACCACCAGCGCAGTCTCCCCGTGCTTGGGGATAAGAACTAAATCCAGAGGCTGGAAAGTGGCTACATAATATACTCCCTGAAATC
Source organism: Sphenodon punctatus (assembly GCA_003113815.1). NCBI lineage: Eukaryota > Metazoa > Chordata > Lepidosauria > Sphenodontia > Sphenodontidae > Sphenodon > Sphenodon punctatus. The sequence goes on from QEPC01001129.1 coordinate 363,925, forward strand.
ACTCTCAGGAGTTTGGATTGTGTTATGAAAAAGGCCAGTGAAATTAGACAATAAAAAAACCCTATGGTTTACTTTTACAAGTGTAGTTAAGGCAGTTTCACATTAAGCAAACGTTAAGAAACGTGGAAATTGTATACGTTATTCATTATTATTATTATAAACATTTATATAGCGCCAGTCATGTGCCTGGTGCTGTACAGAACACAGAAATGGATGCGGTCCCTGCCTGTGGCTTACAATCTACCGGACAAGGCGGGGGAGACAGGGAGAGGGGACAGTGGGTGGCCCATACTCTGCTCTGACAACTTTGCCTCCATGCACCCCCACTTTGCCTTGGTCTTTCAGCCCCATCCTCTTCCTTCGCGGGGGGGCGGGCAACACTAAAGCCTGACTCGCTCCTATTCCACATTCAGGGGAAGCGGGAGATATTTTGAAGCCCGCGGCTTTAGCGATTTGATTTGTAAAAATGATCCGAAAACAACTTGTGCCCCAAGGAGGATTTTCAATATAAGAGGTTACTAATTGGGGG
>QEPC01001129.1:370615-382141 GCA_003113815.1 Sphenodon punctatus
CTCCCATAGAGAGGGGCTGCCTCAGGGAGCCCAGCGGAGGCTGGAGCAGCACAGTCACATCCTCACTGTCGACACAGGCTTATTTCCCCCATTCTGAACCCTGCTTGACTCTCCTGCAGGAGCTGCCCTGCGCTGCCCAGGAGATGCCTGGCTCTTACAGAGAGTCCCCGTGCTGGCACTCCCATCCTGTCAGCTTCCCTGTCTCCCCCACCATGGAGAGAGGCTGGGGTTAGGGCCAGTGACTCTGTTCTGCATCCAGGCTGCCACAAATCCCTTCTCCTTCATCTCCTCTGGTTCCTTTCTCCTGAGCAAGGTTTCTATTTCCCAAATGGAACCTGAACCTCCTGTTGGAGCAAGGGGAAGAGCCGTGGGTCCCAGATCTGAAGTGGGGATGGAGGAGTCCATGAATCCATGTAATCAGGTTATCCAGCTTCGATCCCTCTGGGCTTGGGGGCGAATATCTGGGAGCTCCCGCTAAGATCTCATGAGATGCCCAATTCTATCCCTTCTCCAGGGCAGGATTGCAGCCAGCAGTTGTTACAGCCAATGTCTCTCCTGGCTTCTCCCATTCTAGCAGGCACCTGGCAGCAGCTCCATTAAGTTGTTTGTTTGCTTGATTTTTACTCTGCCCTCCTCTGAAGACTCAGCGTGGGTCACAACAGTGACATTTAAAGAATCATAATATAAAATATAATATATTAAAATCCCTCGACAACCTCTCTGCCCAATCCCACTGAACACTGTTCCTGCCTGGCCAAGCAAAAAGGGCTGGCCTCTTCTCTGGAAGACAAACCGGCTTAGGTGGCCTCCAAGGGGAGGGAGTTCCAGAATTGTGGGGCAGACATCGAGAACACCCCCACCCCCGTGCAATGTAGCAACTTCACGGGTAGTCGGCACTCGCAAGGGGGCGTCCTTGGCCGACCTCAGAGGCTGCGATGAGAGATAGGGGAGGAGGCGGGGTCTTTCAGATACCTGGGGCCCAGGCCATTTATTACCCTGCTCCTCCTGCTCCAAGTAGCCCTAGGCAGCTTACAACATTAAACACACAAAATCCGAAACAATCTATTAAAATAGAAGGTAAAGAAGATAAAACCCCCACCCCGTACCCCATCTCCCTCGCCAAAAAACAGGCGGGACAGCCAGGTTTTACACACACGATGGAAGGGAGGGAGATCCGGGGGGACCCTGAGCCTCTGCCGGGAGGGAGTTCCACAACCTACGTGTGGCCACTGAGAATGACCTCTCCATAGTGACCCCCTGGGCCACACGAGGGACCTCGAGAAAGGAGCTCCCAGCGGAGCGCAGAGGTCGCTCTAGAGTGCGGAGAGTGAGGTGATCCGGCAGGTAAGTCGGGCCAAGGCCATATAGGGCTTTATTAGGTCAAAACCAACACCTTGAATCGGGCCTGGAAGATTATAGGCAACCAAAGAACCGGTGTAATATGTTCCCGGTGGCCCGGTCCCACCAGGAGATGAGGCTTTATAGGTTTAAACCAGCACCTTGAATTGTGCTTGGAAGCTGTAGTTGGTGCAAACATAAGCAGCCCACCTTCTGTCAATCCTCCTGAGTCTGCGCTGGCTGCCGGTAGCTATCCGAACAGTCTCCAGGAGCAGCCCCACATAGAGTGCATTACAGTAGTCCTTCCCTGAGGGTTTGCCTGGGATTGGGGGGGGGGGGGGCACAGTGGGTTCCCCCTCCCTCCCCAGCACAGGGAGTGATTGGCGTCTGGATTCTTTCTCTCTCCTCACAGGTGATGGGAGGAGAAGTGACAATGAGGAGGAGATGGCTCTACAGGGAGACCTCGAGCCAGCAGAACCAAATGGAATGGGACTAGGAATTCTCGGTAATATTTCCCCAGAGCCTGAGGCTTGTGAAAAACCAGAGCTTGTTTTCCCAAGGGAGGGAACCCCAGAAAATCCCCCGAGTGTGAAAGAAGCTTTGGTCCCTGTTCAGCCTTGGCTGCTCATTGGAGACTCTGTGCAGGGGAGGAAACCTGACATGGCTGCTTCAAGGGAAGGCTGGAAGGAGTGACACATTTTCCAGTTTCCCCTGCCTGATCTTTGGGATTGGAGCAGAAACCCCTGGGCTGATCGCTGTCTCTCTGGCTTTGCCAGCCCCAAACAGAGAAGGGGAAATCCCCGTCAGCCCCTTCTCCCTGCTGCAGCCTCAGGTGTTGGGTCCCTCTGACCCCTGCCTACTTGGAGGGAGAGGAGAGAAGGATCTGGTGGGATATTTTCTGTTTCCCCATCCATGGAAACTGGGTGTGTGTCTGTCACCCAGACCAGGCTCCCCACCCTCTAGTACCAGCCTGAGATGAGCTCCCTCACACTCTCGGAACTGTAGGTGGATGTCGTGCCCCTTCCTTCTACCAGAGGCTTTTGGGTGCTAGAAGAAATAGTAGTTTGAATAGGGTGGGATGACATGGAAGGGCAGTATTAAGGGAAGTGAGGCCCTCCTAGGAGGAGGGTGACTATGGATTTCCCCACAGTTATGGACTCGTTCTCCCCCCCCCCCCCCCTGCTTTTTTCGGGCTTTCCCATTCCCTTTTCAGAGATTCTCTCTCTGTCAGCACAGGCAGTGACTCTTGTCTGTGTTTCAGCAGGAGGTGGGACATTGAGGAAGAACATGGAGGAGAATCCTCACCAGGGAGGCCAGGAGGAAATGGAACTGCATGGCATGTTCCTGGAAAGATCTCAAAGGAATATTTCCACACAGATGGAATTCTGTGAAAGTGATGTGGAGAGACAGCAGGGGAAGCCCCCAGTGAAAGTAGAGAGTGAATCCACTCAGTCTGGGGAAGGTGTCCAGGACATGAACAAAAGTACACTAGACCGTGGGAAGAAAAGACACCGATGCTGCAAATATGGGAAAAGCTTCTTCAGTAAAGAAGAACTGACTGAACACCAGGGAATCCATATGGGAGAAAAGCCCTGTGAATGCCTGGAATGTGAGGAAAGCTCCAGTCAGTACTGGCACCTTGATAATCATGAAAGGATCCACACAGGAAAGATGCCTTATAAATGCCTAGAATGTGGGAAAAGTTTCAGGCTTCTCTCAGACCTCAAGAAACATCAGAGAATTCACACAGGAGAGATGCATTATAAATGCCTAGAATGTGGGAAAAGCTTCAGGCAGAGCTCTCACCTTTATAGGCATCAGAGAATCCACACAGGGGAGAAGCCTTATAAATGCCTTGAATGTGGGAAAAGCTTCAGGCATCTCTCAACCCTTAAGACACATCAGAGAATCCACACAGGAGAGATGCCTTATAAATGCCTTGAGTGTGGGGAAAGTTTCAGATATTCCTCAGTGTTTTATAATCATCAGAAAATCCACACAGAGGAGAAGTCATATACGTTTCTTCCATGTACGAAAACCTTCAGTGACAGCTCAGCCCTTGATAGCCATCAAAGTAGCCACACAGGAGAGAAGCCATATAAATGCCTAGAGTGTGGGAAAAGCTTCAGGCAGAGTTCACATCTCAATAGGCACCGGAGAATCCACACAGGAGAGATGCCTTACAAATGCCTTGTGTGTGGAAAAAGCTTCAGACATCTCTCATCCTTTAATAAACATCAAAGAATCCACACAGGAGAGATGCCTTATAAATGTCTTGAGTGTGGGGAAAGCTTCAGGTATTCCTCATCCCTTTATAGTCATCAGAGAAGCCACACGGAAGAGAAGTCCTATAAATGCCTTGAGTGGGAGAAAAGCTTCAGTGAGAGCTCAGCCCTTGATAGCCAGCAAAGTATCCACACAGGAGAGAAGCCGTATAAATGCCTTGCGTGTGGAAAAAGCTTCAGGCATCTCTCATCCTTTAATAAACATCAGAGAATCCACACAGGAGAGATGCCTTATAAATGTCTTGAGTGTGGGAAAAGCTTCAGGCATCTCTCATCCTTTAATAAACATCAGAGAATCCACACAGGAGAGATGCCTTATAAATGCCTTGAGTGTGGGGAAAGCTTCAGGTATGACTACAGTCTTAATAATCATAAGAGGGTCCACACAGAAGGAAAGGTCTATAAATGTCTTGCATGTATTAAAACCTTTAGTGACCGCTCAGCTCTTGATAGCCATCAAAGTATTCACACAGGAGAGAAGCCATATAAATGCCTAGAGTGTGGGAAAAGCTTCAGGCAGAGTTCACATCTCAATAGGCACCGGAGAATCCACACAGGAGAGATGCCTTATAAATGCCTTGTGTGTGGAAAAAGCTTCAGGCATCTCTCAACCATTAATAAACATCAGCGAATCCACACAGGAGAGATGCCTTGTAAATGCCTTGAGTGTGGAAAAAGCTTCAGGTATTCCTCATCCCTTTATAGTCATAAGAGAATCCACACAGGAGAGAACTCCTCTAAATGCCTTGAGTGGGATAAAAGCTTCAGTGAGAGCTCAGCCCTTGATAGCTAGCAAAGTATCCACACAGGAGAGAAGCCGTATAAATGCTTAGTGTGTGGGAAACAATGAAACCTTTTTTAGGACCTCCAAATGTTGCCTTGATCTGGAGTTAATTGGGGGGGTTACTAGATGCTCTAAGGATTCAGGTATTAATGCTGCAGGCATTTTTTTCCCCCCAGAAAAATCCTTAGTAGACTGAATTTACAGGTATTAATGGCTCTGTGGCAGGTAATTTTCCTGGTGAATTTATGTATCTTTCTGGACAAGGTGGGAGTGTTTTTGTATCCCTTCCTTTTTTATTTCAATCTGTCAAGAATTTTAAGGTGGGGAATATTATGAGTGAACATCTTCTAATGCTGTACCTTTATTTGCCTGTTAATGTTAGAGAACCTTTTCCAGCTATGCCCCTGTATTTTCAGCATTTGATTTGATTAAACGAATGTATATGTTTTCCCTAAATGGAATTTGTCCCTGAATTCTCAAGTGGGAAATCTGTTTGGCCTCCCTCAAATAGTAGCTTTCTGGGAGGAAAGTACATACTATAGTACTGACACTGATCTGTCAGTGGCTTTTGAGGCGCTTGCGGTTGTGCTGAAGCCAGTACTGGGGAGAAAGAAGGCTAAGGCCCCTGGGATACAGCCAGGTTGGTTTGATTTGGAGTGTCTTAAAAAGAAAAATGAGATTCAACAGATCTATTTGGACTGTAGACAGGCTGGCTTTAAAAAGATCCCCCTCAAATTCTATGCTTGAAAAAAGAGTATAAGATTCTGTTATACCACTAAAACTTTTTGGAAAGATCTTGCTCCCAAAGCTGCTCTTAAGAATCATGCTGGCTTTTGGCATCAGATTAATAGGGTTTGTGGGAAACGTAAGAGCTTCTTATCCCCATAACAGTCTGGGAAGCATACTTTGACTGCTTGTATAATGGTGCATCTCTAGAATTCCTCTCGATTCCTCCGTGTCTTCGGAATTCCCATTGTGGCCTCCGGTATCGTACGGTGAGATTGAGGTTATTAGCCATTTAAAACCTGGTAAAGCCCCTGGAGAGGATGTTATACCTCCTGAGTTTCTGAAAATGAAAGAGCATGCCTGGTGGTGGATGCCTTTACTGGCGTCTTCATTCTCATTGATTGGTAAAATGGGTAAGATACCGCAGGGTTGGAAAGTAGCAATAATAATACCTGTTTATAAGAAGGGGAGTAGATCCCTTCCTGGTAACTAAAGGTCAATTAGCCTGTTAGACATAATTGGGAAATTATATGCCAAACATCTTAAGGGGCCGCAGAGGAGGCGGAGCTAACTTTGTTGGCCCATTGATTTCAATGGGAGTCCTCGAGGCAAATTCCTCTGGGTTGCGACGAATATTGACAGGGTTTTCTCTTTGATCCTGTCAGTAAGAGAGAATCTGCTCACATAGGAGAGTAGGGAATGTTCCAGCATATGTGCTTCTGTTGACATTTTGTGAAATTGACAAGTAGAATTTTTTAAAAAATTGAATTTATTGGCCTGTCTATGTGGCTTTTTGGGGGACTTAAGTCACACATGCAGATGAGCGAGCCACCCTACGCATGGACCAGGGCGGCGATTTGTATAAAAGGGGCAGCAAAATCCGTTCCCTGCTGACTGCTCGCGCTGTCTGTTTTCTGTTTGGTTTTTTTCTTTTCCGTCTGCACTGGCGGCGGCTAAAGGTTCCACCACCTGGGAGGCCCCCTCCCCTTCCTGTGGCCTGCCCATGGCCACCAATCCATTTCTGGCACACCTGGGCTGGCAGGACGCACATGGCAAGTGGGACTTCCAAAGAACCAGGACTTGAGGTGGTGGCAGGAGGCTGCCAGCAGTAGTAGGCATGCGGGAGAGGGGTGTGTGCGGAGGGGGGGGGGAATGTGGAAATGGGTGACTGCACCTCTGTCTGGGGGGGGAAATCACTAGGCGCCAGGGGCTGCCACCCTGCCCAGGTGATCACCAGTGCTTCTCCCAGCCCCCCCCCGGATTGGTCAGGACTGGAAGGAGGTAATGCAGCAGCCCCGCCCGTTAGCCTGCACACAGGATGTGTGGGTGGGGCTGGATTCCTGCTGGCAGCACGGGATGTGTGGGGTGTGGTGGGGGAGAGAGCCTGCTAGCTCCCATGCCGACTATGCTTGTTTAGGGGTGGGACAGCCAGGTCCAGGCAGGGGGGAGCCCAATGACTGATGGCCTGGAATCCAATGAGGAAACAAGCAGCCAAGGATTCAGCCCTCTCTGTCAATGAAACCTGCTCAGCGTTAACCCCCTTGATTTGCAAGCAGCAGGGGAGCAGGAGGCAGCTCTGCATCCCAGTTTCACCAGAGGGGGAGGCTCCTATCTGCTTCGGAGCAAAGGTGTCGTGAAATCTTTCCTTCCAGCAATTCAAACAGAAAAGCAGCAACTTAAAAGCCAGCCAGTCCCCTTAGAGAGTTGCTTGGAAGGGCACCGCTCGCAGAATAGGTGCCTACCGTTTCTTTTCAACTTTTAGGTCACTCGCTAGTACCACTTGCTTCCAAATGAGCTCTCCCAGCTACAGGTGACTGCTCCCGCTGTGGCTCTCCCGAGCTTTTAGCAACAAAAGGTACTTGGATGTCAGGCTCTTTGTATGGAAATTAAACAGAACAAATCGCCTCTTGAAAGAGCGGCCTCGCTGATGCCTCTGATATGCACAAGTTTCCAATCACAAAAGCGATTCACTTAAAACATTCCGTCACAGGAACCTAAACAGTGACTATTTTAGCCAGCCCAGCCTGCAGCCTCCTAAAGACTTGAGTGTAGTAGAAATCTCCACCTTTACGAGGGACGCTTCCCCACCTAACCCTGTCTCTGCTAGAAAAGAAGTTTGCAGAAAAACAAGCCTTAGAAACTTGGTCCTAAGCCTCCCACTTTTGGGGGATGTACTATTCTATCGCTTCATTATTATTATTATTATTATCAGCAAGCATTTATATATCCTCAGCAATGTACCTGGCGCTTTACAAAGTAATGGAATAGACCCGGTCCCTGCCCTAGGACTTACAATCTGGGAGAGGAAGGAAGGGGAACAGAGGGAGAGACAAGGGGTGTAACATCCACAAAGATGTGAGATCCCAGGTGCATGCGCTTGGCTTGGTTACATCAAGAATGATGGTAGGTTGGTCGATCCATGGGGCGAGGATACGAGTACACAGACCATCTCACTCTCAGGGGAAACGTGCAGTATTTGAGCAGTACAGCAAATGTCTCAAGTGTCACTTTTAAAGTGCAGAATTTTAAAAACTACAATCTAGTTGCTAAATACACTGCCATTTGGGTTATATTAATGCTGAAAAATAGATATGTTTTGTTAAGCACGCCTGCATCCTACACTCCCTCCCTCCCCCAAAGAGATCTGTCCTTATTAGGTTTTATGAAGCAAGCTTTCCGTCGGGCCGGGCTATAGAAATACTTCATTCCTTAGTGTTTTGCATTTAGGGCACAATCCTGTCAGTGAATAACACCTGCTCTAGCTCTTAGCGTGGGTGTCAATCCCATTGTTGAAGCAAATGGGACTTGCATCATGCTAAGTAAGCGCTAATGCTGCCTGCGTACCGACTCTCAGGCTCTTGCTGCAAGTCTTAGTCTGGGTTTTGTCCTACAGCAATGGGTACAGCCTAGTGGATCAGGTGCAGACCTTGGGTTCCTTCCAGCTGGGAGGCCAGTGTTCAAAATTCAAATCCCATCTTAACCATGAACTTACTGGGTGGCCTTGGGCAATAAATGTAGGAAGGGGAGCCTTGCTGGATCTCGGAGTTGCTAATACCCAGTCAAATGTACGTAGCAGGGACAAGGGCCTAGGACCCTGGGTCTGAGGTCAGTGGCACAAGGCTCAGACACTACTTCCAAATTCACAGCGCAGTGACTCTCAAATCAGCTTGTTCAATCTAGAAGCAAAGCTTCATCTTGTAAAGATCAGTCTCCCTTTCTGCTGCTCCACGATGGCTCCCTCCTCCCATGGGCGGAGGAGGGGGGGCAGGTGGCTAACCCCCCCGAGCCTCTGGCGTCAGGTCCTTTTGTCCTTGGGACAAATTGCCTCCGTTTCTCCATCTGTGCGGCGGGGGTGCCCAAGTCCTAACGCTCAGAGGCTGAGGCTGTGGTGGGACATGAGGGAGGAGGCAGCCTTTCCAATGTGTTGGGGCTAGAGGTGGGGATGCTGCGGGAGTGGAGGGGTTTGGGGTGGGCATTCTCCTATGGCGCACACTGCAAGGTAATGGGGTGGGTGAGTCTAGAGTGGATAATGCTGTGGGGGGATGCTCTGGAGATGGCGCAGGGTGCTGCAGTAGGTGATTCTCTGGGGGTGTATGGGTGCTAGGACCACACCGACCACCTCTCCCAATCACTAGCACCTCCCTCCTCTGCCGGAGCTGGGGCTAGAAGAATCCAGGCTGCCAGTTTTCCCCTCCCAACCCCCACTCCCTTTCCAGAGCTGGGAATAGATCCAGGTGGAGATCTGGTTTCAAGCACCCCCTGCCCTCCCAGAGCTGGGACTAGAATCCAGGAATCTTGGCTCCCAGCCCCCCTGCTCTAAGCACTAGACCCTGCTGCCCTCCAGATTTCTGTTCCCGAGGAGGAGGAGATTACTGGTAAGGGAGTGGGCTCAAGTCAGCGGTTAGAACAGGGTATAGCCAGGTGAGGAAATGGGGGTGCAGGGCTCCCTCAGTGGCTTTTCTTTTAGGAAGGGGGTGTGTGTGTTGATCCTAGAGGTCTGCATTTGAAAGGGATGTCCTGTGTGTTGCAAAGAGCACCCCCACGTTTACCATAGTCTTTGCCTTTTTAATTAGCATGCCCCCCACTCCAACAGTATGATCCCCAAGCCCTGCCCATGAAAGGTCTGGTGGGTCTTACTTTACCGGAACTCTTTAGTCTCCCCTAGGCCTGCTGGTGGGAGATAAGAGGGGGGAGGGCATCTTGACTTCTTGGCCAGGGGCCCATTCCACCCTAGCTATGCCCTCTGTGGACTTGTGGGTGGTGCAGTGGGGGCGTGGTCTGAAGTTGTGGTTCCCCTTCCCGACACGCAACACCTGTGGCGGTGGCAGCAGAGCCCGCTCTGCCTGCCCCCTCGTGCGATGCAGCAGGAGAACGTTGCCATTGGGAAGGTCGTGGTCCGGGTCCCTCTCTCCTAGTCCTGCACCACCTCCCAAATTCAGTGCCGCGCGAGGACCACGGCACCAGTCTGCTGCTACTCTTTGCCTGCGCAGTGCCAATGGGGAGGCCTTCCCCTGCTCCGCCGGACAGCGGCTCCCACTGCTCCAGCCAGCTGCCTAGACTGACCGAGGCTGAGCTCAAATCAGCTCACGCACTCGCTCGTGGCCGGGTGGGGTGGCGTGGTCATCAGGCTGCAGTCTGGCCCGGGTTTGCTCCCGGTCTTCAGCACTGTGGTGAGAGGTGGAGACTGGGTCCAACCCTGCAGGTGGGAGATTTAATGTCTGTGGGGCTACTCCATTTCTCCATACCGGTACTCCATACCGTGACTCCATTTCTGTTAGATCTATAAACAAGGCCTACAACATGACAGTGTGTTGTCCGGGTCTAGTGCACTGCTCCACTTAGGGCGTTTTTACGCGGTGAAACAAAAGCGCGCTAGTTCAGGTTAAGCACGGTGTAAACCGATCATTTCATTAAGAACGGTTCTGAGTCTCTCTGGCTGTATTTCAATCCCACGCTGTTTTTTGCCTAGCCCATCACGCAGTTTTCTGAGTGAAATGTCACTTCACGCGTTTGCCACGTCGCATTCTGTGTTGTGGGACTGCTTTATAGCGTGTGCTTGTGCTTTATAGTCTGTGCATCACTGATTCCCCTTCCCGAGCTGCCAAATGACTCTGGGGGGCTCTCTGGCTGCAGCTGGGACACCTCCCCCCCCCGAATTGCAGCGTTATCAGATTTAACCCGACACCCCTGCAACCCCTGTTTTAACATGCTCTAATTCAAGGGACATGAGTAAACCATCCCTCTGTAGCGTATCTCGGTGTGATTTAAAAGTGAGACACAGAGAAAAGCTCTCTCTTATTTCACCAACTATTGCTGGTGGAAAGAAATTAGCACCACGTGATGTTCTTTTAAAATTTATAATTCAAAGCACTTGGTCTCTCTGTCACGTGGGACAAAGACAGCAACCACACTCTCTCTGCACTGCTTTTAAATGTGTAGCATTTCTGAGTTTGTTCATTTTTTATAGACAAAAATATATATATATATTTTGAAGCACATTGCCAGGTAATACAGAATTACATGTTGGAAATGATTCAGGTTATGTATTTATTGTAAACGTTGAGTACAGTTACATATGACAAATTAACGCAGTATGTGTTGTGGTAGCTATGACGCTACAAACCAGAGGCATAAAACGGCTAGAGCGTCTGTCAGATCTTGCAATAAGAGCCTATGGAAAATATCTACTAGTGCGGACTAATAAACACCATTTATTTACGCGGACGTTAGAGCAGACTGATTTAAGTACGGTGCTTATAAAACCCAGCGGTTGGGGTGTTTATAAAACCTGTACTTATTTCTTAGTCCGCACTAATAAGCACCGTTGACAGCGTTTACACGGAGAAACGAAAGCATGCTACGTTCCCTTAGTGCGGACTAACTGACCGTATAAAAACGCCCTTAGTTCTGTTCTTTTACAGAATTTAATTCGTTAAGTTTCCTTTTTGCAAGCTGCTGTGCAAGAGCTCTCATAATACATAATAAAAGTATGAGAGATGGAGAGGGCTAAGGAAGGAGTGAGGCTTCAGCCTATTTTTTTTTTTTATAGTATTCATAGTTCAGATGAGAGTTATAAATACAGTAACTTATGAACCAAGTTACACAAGCGTAATCAGCTCTTGTTATTCCTCCATCTTTCTATCTCTGTTTGCCAGATCTAAATTATTATTATTATAAACATTTATATAGCGCTGGTCATGCACTTGGCGCTGTACAGAACATAGACATAGACGTGGTCCCTGCCTGTGACTTACAATCTAAAAGACAAGGAGGGGGAGACAGGGAGAGTGGACAGTGGGAGAGACGGGAGAAGACAGACAAACATTCAGGTGGATGCGAAGTCCAGGCATGAGGGGCAGCGAGGGAGAAGGGTCGAAGGCGGTTAGGCGAGCA